>PVIC010016222.1:0-34176 GCA_004025085.1 Thryonomys swinderianus | reverse complement strand
TTGGAGGGAGAAAACAAAAGGAGAGAAGAGGAGGGGGAGGGGGAGGGGAGGGGAGGGGAGGCGAAACAAAACAATTCTCAAATGTGATAATGAAGTAAGCTCATTTTGCAAGCTTTAGGCAGAGAGTAGAAACACAGAAAATATGCTCCTCCTGAATTCTTTTTGGGGAGCTCGAAATCAGGACTGTAGATCTAGCTGGTGTATCCTGAAAGGAGAAACTGATAGAAATCCTAATGATCAGCTTTGACTCAGCCTCTGATTCAGCTCCTGTTTTTTGCTTCCTGGGACCACCCCCAGGACTTGTGTGCTAAGAAGTTAAGGCCCATGTAGCTGTGGAAACACTGGCTGGACTTTCCTGAGCACCTGCTGTAGGCAGCCTGGGCTCAGGACCCAGCCTGTCTCTTTTCCTCTAATCAGAACCCTCATGATACAGAAAAATATAACTCCGGACCTATGAGATGTCAGATGCACCAAGTGCCTGATCTCACGACATCACAACACTGAGGATTGCAGTCTACAACCAAAGGAGGGAGTTAGGAAACTTTCATTGGAAATAAGCAAAATAACTTGTGGGTTTCCAGAAGGGGCCCCAAGTGGGTGGCCACTGAGGTCCTTTGTCAGAGGTAACTTAGACAGCAAGGTCATAATGGGTGCACCATGGGCCAAGTACGGTCAACCTATAGAATTACACATATCTATTGTTGCTTAGCTTATATTAAATCAGTAAGGAAATGAGTCCCATAGCAAGAGGGCATGGAAAGAACGAAGGTGTTTTGGGGGTAGGGAAGGGAGCTCGGTCCGGGGGTTCTCCTCACCCACTACACATCTGATGCCCACTGGGCTCATTGGGCCGGGTGGTGTTGATGACGGTACAATCTCAAGCCGCAGTGTGTCTCCGGGAAGGCTGTGGGCCTGTCTGTCACATCTCCATGCTGGGAGCTGGCTCCCTCCGGCTCTGCCTGCAGCCACAATCCCGATGTCTTCGTCTTCTGTGCTGACTTTCTCAAGCCCCGCTGTGACTGCACATTCATTTCTGTCTAACTCAGCTGCCTGTAACACTAGGAGGTAGTTATCATTTTGCATATAAAGCAACTGAGGCTTAAGGTGGTCCCATTGCCAACCTACAGTCAAGGCCAGTAGTCTATACAGAGCCAGAGTGGAGCCCTTGGCCACTGACTTGGTGCCCACACTATTTTCAGTGGTGTAAGGATTAAGGAAAGTGCAAAGCCACTTTCTATCTCCTCACGGCCAGTCCGGCGTGAGTCAGCCCTTGGTCCTCCTAGCCTCACATTACTTGATCGCCAGGGTGTTGCTCAGAGCAGGCTTCCTCCCTCCCGGGGCCCAGTACTCACTGGTTGGAGTGACCACCTCTCTACTGCCGTAGACTGAGTCCCAGGTACAGGCCCCTGTGGAGTTCGTTCCTGACCCTTCACTCTGCCAGACACACGCTTCCTTATCCTGATCCTCACAGGTGCGCCTGGACGCTGGAGAGCAAAGCTCACTGAAAGCTGCCCACCTCGGGAGCTGCCAGGTGTGGGGCCGCCTGGCCTCCCATCCTCCACATGCCCGGTGTGCTTTTCTGTGAGGTCTGTGTGCCATGACCGCCGGCATTTGTCTGAGTTTCCTTGCCCAGGATTTCATTCGGCTTCATTGCTGCCTACGTAGGAAGACTCAATCCATTAACGTGAAGAATTGCAAGAATTCTACCGATAACTATGCCCTGCTTCCCTCCACAGCCCCCGTCTTTTATGGCAAATAAATTTTCATTCACAATTCAGCAGTTGGTTTTTCCCTTAGTTTGAAATCTGGATCAAGATGTTGCATAATTGGATTAAATCTAGTCTGAACATTTGTCAGTTTCACTTCCTCATTAAGCACCACATTGTAGAGAAATTATAATTATTGCCATGCAGTTAGCGTGGATGTCACAAAAGAAGAGGCTGTGCCGCAGTGAGAGGCAGGACTCTGAATTTCTGTATCCCACGGAGGAGGAAGCAGGATCACGATGGCCCTTGTGACATTTCTTAGGGAGACTTCCTTGTGGCTGTGCTTAATAAATGTCCGGAGGCAAAATCTTAAATTCCTACAGTATCGAAATTACTGGGAACCTTAAAAAGACAGGATCAGGTTTAGCCTTGCTCCCAGGTCAAGAATGTCTCTAGAGCCTCGGTGGTGGGTATGAAGGACCATTCCTGAAGAGGAGGCTTCAGCTCCCGTATCTGTGATGACAGGCCTTACCTTGAATCCAAAGGTCATTCAGTAACTGGGAAGCCCTTCTTTTGAGTTCTGTTACAACTTCAGCGTATTCATGCATGCATCGGGCAAAGGTGAATGGACAAACTAAGAACCCCTTACCCATCAGATGGTGCTGTTCTCCCTGAGGATATAAAGACAGGCAAGATAGGCTGCTTAAGAATATTAATGGCTGTACAATATAGAGGTGTAAGATGACTTTGATCACCAAGGTGGAGCGAGGCTGCAGACAGGATGCCACGGGAGCATAATGGGAGGGCTGTAAACTCGGTTCAGTGAAGTCTTCCCCCAGCAGAGGCAGTTGGAGTGGAATCTTAAAAGATAATGATTGTTTGCCCCTGGGGAAAGGCAGGGGCCTATTTGGGAAGAGGAACTGAGTACTTAAAAGCAGTAAGATGTAGAAAAGTCACACATCTTCCCAGATGCAGAGTTTGAAGGTGTGTGTGTGGGGGGGGTCACACAGGGTCCCTTTGAGGGAGCAGGTGAGGACAGAAAGGAAGCTGAGCTGAGAAGACGGGAGGGCCTGAAACATGCTGAGAAACGGGGTCTGCGGGAAGGCTCTGATGCTTGCAGGTGACACAGCATCACTGTAGAGTGTGACTCTCAGCTTCACTCTGGTAGCCTGTGGCAGGTGCCTTAGCAGCTGGGGAGAGCATTAAAAAGCTAGTGAAATTACCTAAGTGCGTCCATCAAGAGAGTGAGGAAAACATGATGTACTTTGGTCATTCCATGGGGAGAATTTAATGGGGGGAACTAATTACAAAAGTGTTAGAAGAGCAAATGGAGATAGTGGGGCAGCCCAGGTTGGAAGAAGTGGCTCGAAGGATAAAGAAAAGGTGGCATTAGTAGAGCCCTAGATCCAGGTCTGCCAGGCAGACACTGAGCCAGAGAGGGAGCCGCCCAGCCTGAGTGGGGCAGTGGAGAGGAGAGCACTCAGCCCTGAAGGAGACTCAGCTGCTGCCAGAAATCCTGCCTGTAGGGAGCTGGGAAGAAAGCCACTGCCTCTCCCTTCTTCCCACCACCCAGTTTCCAGCCCATCCTCCCCTGACCATGCCTAAGTGGGTTGACCAGGGAATGTAGCAGTGTCACATCTAGACAGCTCCTGTGACACAGTGCTGAGGAGGGGATGGGCAAGGCTATGTCTTATGGCAGAGGTCCTGTGGGTCCAGACCAGGAACAAGCAGTATAGCCCAAAGAACAGAATGGGTTTGAGTAGATAACAGGTAGATCTGGAAGAGCTTTCCAATGGGGTTGGGGCAAAGGTAAGACAAACCTGGAGCCCCAGCTACCTCCCGTATGGCACTGAAAAGTCAGGGACCAGTGCCCTGTTTCCATCACACTGTAGGCTCTGCCACTTACATCCACACAGCTTTGTGTCACTGACTTCTAAGAGCATTTGCATGGCATCCTTTCTACCAACTAACTTCTGGCTCTAGCCACAGACAGCAACAGTGCTCTTTATTTTCTTCTGTCTCAGCCCATGACTTTCATTTCAGATGTATCACAGACATATTTAACTGATCCCTGGTTTGCTTTTCTGGTGTTCTGAAATTAGACTGTACAGTAGTAAGGAAGTCAAGCACAGCTGTAGGTGGGTCACTGTTCAAACATTCCTGGAACGTGTTTTCCAGAAATGCAAGTGGGGAAGAGGACATGTAGTAGCCCATGCACTCACCTGGTGCCATCTTTGTTCAGTTGTGTGTTGGAAAGGGACATATCTAGATAAAGCAATGGCCATACTCCATTCTTCTGTTGGAACACCTGCTGGTCTTCAAACTTCTTACAAAGCCCAGAAAACTTCAATTCAATTAAACATGCATGGTAGGCTGCTACATAAACAAATGAAAGAGATATGTCTGAAACTGGGTGGGAGTCTCAAGACCTACTCACCCAGAATATTTCTCCTGAAGGCCACACTGAGGGACAGCAGGTTCTGGAAGGGAAGAAGGTAATGTGAAAACCACTGTCCCAAAGAACCTGAGAGTTAACTCCACAGGTAGACATGGGGAGGTCAGAGGAGATTGGCCAGGCTGCTCCCCACTGAATTTGGTACTCCGTGGTTTAATTCAGCAATGCTGATCTGGAACCTACTCTTTGGCAGACTGTAACACAACAGGAAGGGCATGAAACTTGAGGTCAGTCAGAGCCTTGTATGACTTAAGCCATGTGACTCTAGGTGAACTGCTTTCTTTCTGGATACTTAGTGCCTAGGTAACAGGTTGTGAAGGGTCTTGCTGTTGAATTATTGTGGGAATAAGATAAGAAATGTGTGTTGTCATAGACTGGATACCCAGTAGCTAGGAGGTAACACAGTAAAATGCAGTTAGGAGTGTGGGGCTTATAGCTTGAACACTAGGACTTGAAAATTTCTCCCTCAGTGATCAGCTGAGCTACTTTAAACCTATTCTACCTCAGAGTGGGATGACTGGTATCAACCTCCAAGAGTGCTTCTGAGAACTAAATAAGTGACACACATAAGGCATCTGTAACAGTGCCCAGCACACAGTAGGTGCTGGATAACCATGAGTGTTATTATGAACTATTGTTTAGACAAAGATTATGCCAGTACCTCACCAGATAGGAGGCTGGCCTGGCCATGAGAGTACCACTTGTCTACTAGAGGGAGTAAGGTTGGGGTGCAGAGCCCCCAGAAATAATGTCAGTGAGTCACCTTTAACTCTAAGCCTAGGAAGGCACTGAGCCTGAAGGGGAGCACAGAAGTGATGACCTGGGTTTTGATCCTCGGGCTCCCATAATCCTGGTCTTAACACAGAACTGACTTGCTTCTAGCAACTTCTTGCTTTCTCCCTTCTCCAGTGTGGGGGTGTAGGCTGGGATGAGAAGCCCCATGTTGGGGATTAGAACTTCAAGATAGGAATTTGGAGGGAGAAGGACCTAAACATTCTCTGTCCTTAATAGGCAGACATGGAAAACAACTGTCACCACCAGATACCGAGCACCCCATAAGAGAGAGACTGAGGTAGATATTTGATTTGCTACTTCAAGACTTTCACCAACTACCTTAAGATGTAGGTCTCTCCTATTTCATAAAGGGTATTGAAGAGCAGCATCAAGTTGCTTAACACAGCTGGAAAAAGGATACTAAGAGTGTAGTCCACCTCTCTCTGACCCTGAGACTAGGGTGGCCTGGTTTATCCTCCGAACTAGTGCATTTTCGAAAATGAAATGAACCTGCTGCAACCAATTGCATCAGGACTATGGATGTAAGCAGTAGCTGTTATAAGCAAAACAGGACCTAGGGTCACCCTGCCTGCCGCTGGTGGATGCTTTTCTGGGCAACCGAGCTTCCTCCAAGACTAGAACATGCGAAGTTTCAAGCAGAAAGCAGGAGGCTTCTGTTCACCTTGTTCCTGAAGCTCCTGGCCAGCAGTGCTGCCGGCACTAGAAACAGGCAGTTTGACTTTTCAGGACACCTGCTCTTCAGTGGGCATCAGTCAGATCTGCTGCAGGGTAGGCAACTGGGGTTGGGGTGTCTGTTAACTACTGGCAGCTGCTGCTGTGACTATGTCATTATTCCTCCACTACAGATCATTAACACCCACAGATCCTTAACCGTAGCATCTTAACGAGCACTGCGGTAATATACGGTTTCCCATAAACATCCATCGGGGCTGCCGCTCCTTCTCTCTTGATACAGTAACTCAGCTTTTCTGGGTAAATCATCCTGTTGAGGTTTGCTCTTTGTCCCTAACCGCCGTTGTTAGTGATTAGAGAAAAATAATGAGCAAATTCTAGTAGTGTGTGTGTTTTCTTTTTTTAAGCAAGAATGAAATAAATGTTCCCCAGGGTTAAGAAAACACATACTAGTGACAGTCCCAACCCAAAGGAAAGAAATGAAATGCGTGTGTGTGTGTGTGTGTGTGTGTGTGTGTGTGTGTTGTGACTTTAGGAAGGAAATGAGTAATCAACATATGCTGGGCACCTAGCGGGATCAGGGGTACACTCAGTACCTCCCAAGCACTGCCTACATTACCTCGCAGTCATTTGGAAACCCTTAAAATCAGAACTCCCTGCTTCTAAATCTGCATTACTGTATTAAGGGAGATTTCCATGTCTTACACAGTGAATTCAGATCCTCCACTAAGCTTATGTAGTTAACATGACAGTCATAATTTTCTCCACCTTAAGAAGATTGAGGGCTGGGGCTGTGGAGAGAGGGAAGCAATGTCTGCCTGTGCAGGACGAATCCCTTGCCTCTCTCTGTACACATAAGGAGTGTCTCTTGTTCAGGTGACTTTTGTGTTCACTGTGGACAACAGTCCCTCCCTCTCTGTCTCCAGTTGCCCTGTACAGAGTAGAGCTCTGCCTTGTCTCCTTATGCATCTCTGCAGCAGGTGAGCAGCGTGGTTGTCCTGGCCCCAGGGTGGATGCTCTCTTCCACCCCATTGCAGGCCGTCAGCCCAGGACACGCTGCTCCCCATCCTCTCTTGTAGTTTCCAGTCTTGTAGCCCATTGTGCTACTTCCATGTCGCTGTTGTTTCCACCGTCACCCAGGAAGTCCTTGCCTCCTTCCTCCTGCCGTTGTTGCAGGGGGGACGCTGGCAGAGGGGTCTGGTCAAGGCTCCCCAAAAGGACTGGGATGTGTGGGGCAGGGCAGTCTCCTAATGTGCCATGAACCTCTGCCACTCACCCTCATCCTCAAACGTGGCTTGTTTATACTTTTTATCTTCCCCATCATAGCATGATGTTTAAGACCACAGAGTATTCCAAAGCCACACATGTGATGAAAACACTGAGCCTGCCCTTCCTAGCCGTGTGGCCCTGGGAAGGGAAGGTCGTTAGCCTTTCTATGGCTCTGTTTCCTCCTCCGATAATGAGGACAGGGAGAACATCCACATCTGTTGTAATGAGAATATGAGTTATACCTTGAAAGCACTTAGAGTAGTATCTGGCCCACAGAGAGGAATCTCCATCTAAGCACTGGCTATAATATTATTGACCTTCATTACTCCTTCTGGAGTAAGAAATAGTTTAGATCTAAGTGTTGCTACTTGACCATTCCTCCCTCTTTAGTCCAGGAGGGATACTTTATATTCTCTTGGTAGGTTTGTCCAACCAGAAATAATATCCTTAACCAGTGTGGCCTAACCAAGGAAATGCAGGCCACTTTTACTTGAAGAGTCTTTCCTTGAACCACTGTGACAGGTGTGTGTGGAAAGAGGGTCTCTATTATCGGGGTCTGTGGTGAGATCTCATTCACAGTGGTTTCTTCACTCCTTAGCTACGTAATCTCTCAACACAGATGGTCAGGATCAGAGAACAAGCAGGAAAATAATCCAGAGACCAGAGCTCAACTATCGAAGTGACAGATATGAGCTCCCTTGCTTCTAGAGACATGTGCACAAGACAGGCACAGTGTGGGAGAGAGGTGCGTGGTATGCTTGATAGAGTTCAAAGGCTGAATGTCCCCCATTAGCCCTCATGTTAAAGAATTGGCCCTCAGCATGATGCTAGTGAGTAGGATGGTGAAATTTTAAAAGGTGGGCCTAACAGGAGATCTGTAATTCAGTGGGCAAAAGACCTAAAAGGAGACTGGGACACTGCTGCCTTCTTCTTTCTCCTCCTCTACTTCTAGATAAGTGGTCTTTACAGAAGTCAGAATTCCAGGAAAGAACATGTTTTCAAAGATCGAAAGTTCCTTGGATATGTTCAATCTAAGACACCAAAACGTATGAGCTACAATCGCCTCACTGATAGGTAGCAGCCAAAGGAATAGCAAGATTAGATACTACCAAGAGTTTAGAGAGTGAAGAAGGTCTCACGCTGCTGCTACCCTGAGCTCCTGAGGGGCTCACGAGTAAGACCTTGAAAGACTTGATGGAAATGATATCTGGAGACTAGAGGGGCCAGAAGTTTAATGCATCCCTGTTCTCATAACATTTTTTGGAAACTTCTCTATGGTACTTTTGAAATTAGAACCAGGACCACTTACCCTAACTATAAAGCGTCCTGAGTTCAAATGACAGAATGGGTGTGACATCGTTTCTGGAATTTGTGACAGCAAATATCAGGTCTCTGGGAACAAAATATGTGCACGTGTGTGTGTGTGTGTGTGTGCGTGCGTGCGTACATATACATTCTAAACATTGAAAACACCATATGGATTTCCATATCCTCCATATCATAAGTCATATTGCTGCCAACTTTCTTTCTATTTGGTTTTTCATTCTATTGTATAACTAAATTCATCCATTTATTCACTCCATTTAAAAAAAAAACTGTATCGTTTCACTGTAATTTTCCTCTATACTGGCTACTGGAAGTATTAAGAATACAAAAGCCTGATCTAGGAACTTGGCATTTCTATAAGGTCATAGTCTTTAGAAGACAGGGCAGTTGACCACTATTAGTGGACTTATGTAATGCTCAAAGAATCATTTTCATCTCAAAGGTTACAGAAGAGGGCTTTGAAGTTATAACTAGACCTAGGTTTTTAGAGACACATTAGAATTCTCTTGATGAATGAAGATGGAAAAGATAATGAATTGATATGCCAAATTCTAAGAGGGTGGAAAAATACTTATAGACCTGTGAAAAGGACATTTGCATTTGCGACATAAAGTTATAGACTGTAAATTGGACAATCAGTGGAGACAGTTGAAAAGAATGTGTTCCCAGATATCCTCTTATCTTCAAACCTTTAGGCTACCTTCCAAGTCTAGACTGTTGATGAACGTGTCTCAGGTGGTTCCCAGAGTGCTATAGAGTGTGTAGTTTCCAATCTTGTTGCTCCAGTGTTGCTGTTGTTTCATCCTCACTGTCTTACATGTGAGCGGGCCAAGGTTTCCCCGGTATCTTCATTCCCCTGTTGTAAACAGTGAACCAGGCTAATTAGCTAATGGTCTGGCCCTGGCTTGTTGTCTCCTCTTACTTTGCACCTGTGAGAGGAATGATGATGGAATGGAAGGCAGCTAAAGCAGGAGCTGGGAACTCAACACGCCCACCCAAACATGCCTCTGATAGTCTTAGGACGTTGAAAAAGTTGGAGGCCTCAGTATCTTCACTTGAAGACAGAGTGTATGAGGTTGAGTTAACTTAGAGATTTCCAGTCACTTCTACTATCCTTCAGTTCAAGAAACAACTCAAAATGCCATCACATGAACACTACAAAATGCACAGCTTATTGACACACACTGTGTTGCTGTGTAGTGCAATACAGGACCTTGTGGAGGTCTTGCTGAGGCTCAGCATCATGGTAGACTCTGCCTATATCTTCTGGCTGATTTCAACCCAGCCTTGGAAGGTGGCCTGTTCTCTCCTGCCACAGAGGAAGTGCACAGGGTGAACAAGCTTGTCATGCTGTGCGCACAATGGAATTCTTTCTCCAGCACTTGGTGGTGGAGCTGGCCTTGGTTCTCAGTGGCACTGAACCTTGCTGCTCTGGGAGGGAGAGCAGGTGGCTCTCCGGGGTGACGATCCTCATGTCTGCTGCTAATGAGCACCCTCTGGTTTGCTAATTTGGAGGCTCCCCTCGGGAAGGAAGGGCTCCTCCACACGCTCATCACTGGTACAGGGCCTCATACATGGTGGACACTCCAAAAGTGTTTAGGAACTATTAAGTTAATACCATGAGTGTGAACCCCAGAACAGAAAAAGTGAACAAGGAAGGGAATTTCTAAGTTGGTAAAATCTGTATTCCTTTGGAGGAGAAAAGGAAAAGCATTTTGCACAGAGGGGCTGTCAGAGCAGCAGGCAGGGCTCTCCTGACTATTTTTTCCTCTGCTATGACATCTCTCCATGTGTAGCTGCCTCTGATTTGCTCTGCATTCCACCCGAGCCTCTGTTCCTGTTGCTCGATTTCAGCTCCATCCCATGTTTCTTGCTGCCGTTAGGATCCTGGCCATCTGGACCACGGCAGTACCCTCTCAAGGAGGCGCTCCGGCGAGGGAGGACTTGCTTCCTGAGCAGCCCCTGCCCTCCTTCTGAAGTGCGGGCACTCTTGTCAGCCTGCAGACAGGGGCCAATTGCACATCACCACGATTCACAGTCAACCCCTTCTCAAAGCACTGAACAGATGCCAAATCTTGTTAGGAGTTTTTGAAAAATCCTTGAGTTTTGGCTAACGCAGAGCTAGCATAATAGACTTCTAAAAGGAGAAGGGAGGAAGGAAGGGATAATTAAAAGCAAATAATGGTAAGCTTTTAGACCAGATTCCCTTTTCTTAAATTTTTTTGTGCATAGTTACACCTGTACCGATCCATTTGTTGTGTTGAAAGACATCAGAGAAGCCATGCTGTCTGGCAGTCAGGCCTTTCTGCTTGCAAGGGGAGTAAAAGAAACAATAAAGCTCTCACATCCTCCTTGTGAACAGTCTGATCTGTAGTAGGAGTCACGGACTGGGACCCGGCTATAGCGGCCAGGTGTGTATGGGTACACAGGCCCTCTCTGCATTCCTGGGCAGCCCTGTAGCTGTGATCGCTTTTCTGGTGTTTCTTCAATTTTCCCACCAGTGCCCCTGTGTAGATATCATCCTGGAAAGAGATACATTATCATCTCTGCCTTTACAGCCACTTCCCACTGTCCTGACCACAGCCTTGCCACTATCAAACCACCACAATGCTTCTACTATCTGAATATCTGTGGTTTCCACGTTCCCTGGTACAAGATCGAACAGGAAACTGTCTGTTTAATCATAATAAAGACAAAAGTCAGGCAGTACTACTGCTGGCATGAACCACACCATTACTCTGAACTGGGTACTAAGTATGAAAGGATCTATGTGAATTTTCTCATTTAGAATATCAGCTGTATGACAATGCCCTGTTCACTTTCTTCCTTGTGCTATAGCAGAGCAAGGCTGTGTTCACAAATGCTTAATGAGTGGTGTGGAGTACACGAGTGGCTGCTTATCACAGTGATGTGCCTGATATCACTGTCACCAGTACCATCACCCTAACATTGACCCTCATTTCCCATGCACCACAATCTGCATTGCCCCTTTGCTGTCACTGTCATTGAGATCATACTTATTTAGTGTTTGTGGCTTATTACACAATCATCTTATTACATGAACCTCATCCTCAGCTATGCTTCCAAGAACAACATTGGGTACATTTTAGGAAATCTGGGCACAACAACATGGACTTGCTATGTATGTATCTGTCTAAAATGGACAGAAAAGAAGAGAGAGAAAGAGAGAAGGAGTGGGCTAGAGTGACTGATCACACTCTCAGAACAGCCTGGCCTGGCCAGCGTTTAAAAGCAGGGCACATCCAGGAGCAGAAGCTGCTGCATTGAGTGTCTACTGAGGAAGAACATGTGGTACCTTCAGGTGACTTTTCTCCTCACCAGGACCAGTATTTCCCAAGCTTCTGCTGTGACCTGCTTAACTTCACTTACCATTTTAGTCAGCCTGTGTTACTTTAACCCAACATCTGACTCAATAGCTTTAGAAAGAGAAGAAGGTTATTTAGCTCATGGTTTGGGAGGTCAAGAGCATGACGCTTGCATGGGCTCAGTTATGGTGAGGACTTCATGGTGAGTGGCAGATGGCAATGGAGGAAGTGCATGTCAGAGTGTCTTAGTTACTTTCTCTTTGCTGGAACACAACACCCAGCACCTACAGATTAAAGGAGGAAAGATTTAATTTAGCTTATGGCCTGTAGAAGTTTCAGTTCATAGTCAGCTGGCTCCAAGGCAGGGTGGCATGGCAGAGGGTCATCACAAAGGAGAAAGAGTCTGTGGGTTGGTAGGCGGGAAATGGTAAGCCTCCCATTCCCTTTTATTCCATTCAAACTACAAGCCTATTGGTTGGCACCACTCACACCCAAGGTGGGCGTTCCCATCATCCGTACCCAGAACTACACTAAAGCAGTCAGGGGACTCACCTGGTTATCACCCCCATGATCCAGTAACCTCCTCAAAGCACCATCTACGAGTGCTTGAGGCTTTGGGGGAACATCTAGATATAAGCTATAACACAGAGTGAGTGGTCTTATTTTGAAAAGAAGCAAAATGCTTGGTGCCAAGCTTGTTACTTGTACAACAATCCTGTCAAGGGGCTTCACAAGAACTACTGAAGGGGTTACAAGTGGAATATTTTATAAACTACTGATCTAAGAACTTTCCCCCTAGGTCCCAGCCTGAAAAGTTCCACCTCCCTACATGGCCATGCTGAGGTCCAGGCTTTGAATCAGAGTTCACAGTTAAGGAGACAGAGAATGTGCAAACCATAGCCCCTGCTGCACTCGACTCGATGCTACTATATTTCACAGTCAGCCAGTCTCTCTCTCCCTCTCTCCATCCCCGCCCCCATCATTTTTCTTCCACATGCTCTTCTTCTTCCTCTTCCCATCTCTTAAAACAATGATGGGAAACCTTTTAGAGCTTCCGGTGATACAAATAGCCCACTGTGGCACACATGCCATAGGGCTCACCACCACTGTCCTAAACTCACCACACGCCCCACTTTTAGATACCCATCATTTTCAAGAGCAAGTAACTTCATTTTCCAGACAAGAGGTGAAAGTTAGAGTAGTCAAGAATGTAGAGTCAGATCCTGCAGCCCCAGCTGCCTTGCTCAATCGTTGCCCCATCCTGATCAGCTTTGTACCCTGAACTGTCCACTGTGCCTGCCTGGCTAACAGGCCAAATAAGATGCCAGAAAATTCCTTTCATCAGTGATCTACATCCTGGCTTCTCTATTAACAGTGGCCACTTTGAGAACCAGTTTAATTTTTAGAGCATGATATAGAAGAATTTCATTGTTCACATTTGTGGGCAGTTTGGTAGAAGACATAATCTTTGTTATAAGCTTTGTGCATTTCCTTCCAACCCTCTAGACAACCTTTGGGACCCTCCTGAGATGGTGGCTGGGGAAAGAAGGCCTTTGGCTGCCAAAATGAAGTCCTTAAGCAATTAGAAACACTTTTCAGCTGTTACAGAGACAAATCCTGACAACCCACCAGATCCTCATCAGCCCTGACACTGAGAACACTGAGTCTCTCCTCTCAGAAGGTCTGGCACACTGGGGCCTTAAATGGGATCCCATTTTGTTTGAGTGATGATGAGGCTTCATGACTTTCCACTTGAAATATGAATCTTAACTTCCTTTGAAAAACATTACAAATTTCTGGCTTAGGCTGAGCCCAGGCAATGTTAAAAAAAAAAAAAAAAAAAAAAAAACTTCTATCCAGAAGGCGGTTGCTGTTTTTGAAAACTGAATTTGAGTTTGAGGGACTGTCTAGACATAGCAAAAGAATTAAATTCCCCTGAAGAAATTTTACAGTCAATTCAAATGTAGGCTATTCTTTAAAGAAGAGAAAAGAATAAGGAAGGAAGATGTCTAGTATTTAAAAGGTACCTACTCACTGGAAATTTGATTTTTTTTTTTACTTTTTAATATGTTTATCTAGAATTGTACTGTCTAATATAGTAGCCACATGGTGCCACTTAGCAAGAAATTAATGTAAAGTAAATAAAGTTTTAAATTCAGTTCATCAGTCATAAGAGTGCTGTTTGAAGTCTCCAGCAGTCACCTGTGGTCCCTACTGTACTGGACAGATATAGAAGTCACCATCATCATGGAAAGTTCCCTGGGACATACCACTCTACAGAGATCACTCTCTGAAATCATAGTTTCTATGCCTAATCTTAGACCAACTCTCCTTCCTTCCTGTAGTTGTTCAGTTGCCAAACAGAGTTTTTTCCATCTCTCTCTCTGCCTAGACATCAGGAAGTAGTTTGGCTATAGGTGACAGAAAGCATAAACTGCTAGATACCCCAGAAGGAATTAGTCTTAATTAGCATGTACCTTTTCTGCTGAATCATTCACTGGGGAAAGGTAACATGCATTTAGATGTCTGGAATCATGAGGTGCCTTTAATCGTTCCTACCCTTGTGCAGTTACAAATCACTCAAGTTAATCCATTTCTCTCGAGCCTTCTAAAGGGATAATTGAATTCATTCTTTTGCAGCCTTGATCTAAGTCCCAAGTTGAGTTCCAAAAGCATCCTGTCATTCCCACCCACTCCCGCCTATCCTGAGCTGAAGGATTACAAAATGTGGCTCTACTCTGGGCTTATGATAGCTGGGATGGTGAATTACTCATTTTTGTGTCTTTATTGTCTAGTCAGGACACAGCATGTAGAAAGCACCCCAGTGAATGTTTGTTGAAGAAATTAGTTAATCAATTGCCTAATCAATCAAGATGGCTTCCGTTTTCCCAGTAGGACTTTCACTGATTATTACTACAGAGAATCTATTCCCAGCACAGTGATTTGCAAGTCTGACTGCTCATTACACTCACTTGGGGAGCTTTAAAGAAACTACTGAAGCCAGAGCTCCTTCTAGCCCAACAGACTCCGAGCCCCACATGATGGGCCTGGGGTTGGAGTTCTGTAGACCTTCCCCCAGACAATGGATTGTACATCTGGGGATCAGCACCATGATTTCCCAGCTCCTTCCTGTGCTGTGAGCTGGGTCCTTATTTGGGGGCAACGAAGTGCAAAGTAGACAAAACAGCAAGTGACAAGCAGTGGGGGAACGACAGACACAGGTTTATGAGAAAGAATGAAAAGGAAAGCTCCCTACTTGGTGGTGAGGGGTCCCTTAAGGTGGACACCATAGATGTCTAGGTCCATGGGCTTTTTACACTGTTTTCAGTACTGGTAATCATGTCCATGACCAGGCCTTTGTTTCAGAAAAGCAGGCTGCTCCCTTTACATTTCACTTTGCCCAAGGCTTCATTTGTTCAGAAATCTATTCTTTATCCTTTGCATCCCATTAGGCCCTGATAGTCAGTTTGCTGAAGTTAGTTATTTAGGCCTAGTGGTATGTTACTTCACTTAGGCCCTGATTTATAGTTTACTTTATGTCAACTATTCAGGACCTTTGCCCTATGTGCCTAACTTCCTCTGTCTCTTGGAGTCAGTGGCACCATTCTGATTTGGTAGCCAGAAATAAGGACTTGTTCCTTTAAATATGCTTTTCCTTTTTGTTATTTATAACCCAAGTCCCATCTTATACACTCTCACTTTTACAAGAGGAACATCAGTCTGCTGTTATAGTTACTTTCCTGGGCTGTGGAATGATACTGTGCCCGTTGCTCCAAAAGAGTTTATAGGAAGGGAAATTCCCTATATGAGCTGTATTCTCTTCATGAAAATTCAAAGTAGAATTTCCCTGGAACAACCCAGGGAAGAGTATATCTTCTTTTCAGATGATCGTATATATTAAAAAAAGATAAGAATATATCTTCTCTTAAACTCCTCCCTCAAGACTGAATTTGTGAGTACATTTGACATCATGTTGAGTTTTTAAAAGCAGAATACAGGGGCTGGAGATGTCACTCAGTGGCACCACACCACCTGGCAAGCACAAGGTCCTGAATTTGATCCCCAGTACCACCAAATAAATAAATAAATGCAAGCAGAATACAAAGCTACATGCATGCTATCATAATAAGTAGGGAAAATATATCTATCAGAAAATATATCTATCAGAAGAAAACTGACTTGGAGAAAATTAAATGAAACTGTAATGGTAAATTTGGTAAAGCAAGAGTTGTAGATAGGGAGACATCTTCCAGACCCCACCCATACGTCTCAGTTTGGAAAAGATTTATCTGCTGGAAGAATCTCCCACTGGCTGGATGAAGTGCCTTGGGTCATCACTGAAGTTTCTGCCAGACAAGGGAAGTAGCCCCGAGCAATGACCCAGCCAGAGCAGGACTCTGAGTTTACCTCTGAGTAAGGTAAATGCAAGCCTAGGTGCCAAAGAAAGAGGCAGCAAGAATATAGTCAAGCCAGACCATGGCTAGAAGCAAGGCGGTAAGGAGGATGTGGGGTCAAAAATGGACTAAGGGGATGTGAGGGCGATCTGGCTGCTACATCTGTCACCCCATTGATCACCAGGGTTGATTAAGCTGATGTGGCTGGCTAGGCTGGTGTCCCCTTCCTCCCTCACCGTTCCACGTGCGTCCCACCTGAAGCTGTGTGCTCGTGGAAGAGGACGACCACCCCCGACAGAGGAGGACCGTTTCCTCTGTCAAGGGTATGCAAGTAGCTGTGCTCCCCTGCTAGAAGCTCCAAACAAGCTCTCAAAAATGGACTAAGGTTTGGGGAAAAGATCAGGAATTTAGAGAGTGTTGAACATCCTGTTACACAGGTTCTGGCTTGGGATTTTGGATGGAAGAGTTTTCTGACAAGGAATATCCAGCAAGAGTTTTGTTTCTTCTTTCTCTTTCTAGTGCCAAGTGTCAAGTGGTACAATCTTCCCCAAAATAAAAAATGTGTACCTCTGGGTGTGGTGGTTCACACCTATAATCCCAGCACTCGGGAGGCAAAGACAGGAGGATTGCTGAGTTCAAGCCTTGCCTGGGCTACATAGTGAGCTCAGGGCAATCTCAACTACAAAGCCAGACCATCTCAAAAAAAAAAACAAAACAAAACAAAACAAAAAAAAACAGTGTACTTTCGGGGCGGGAATTGAGCTCTGGTTCTGGTGTCTGTCTTGCAAGCACAAGGTCCTAGGTTTGATTCCAGGTAACCAGATACCACAGTGCTGGGTGTGGTGGCTCACACCTGTAATCCTAGAACTCAGGAGGCAGGAGGCAGGAGGACTGCTGTGAGTTCAAGGCTAATTTGGGTTACTTAGTGAATTCGAGGCCAGCCTGAACTACAAAGTGAGAACCTGTCTCAAAAAAAAAAAAAAAGTATACCTTCACTTTGTTAAAATGAACCAAAAATAACATTAGAATATGGGAAATAGTGGCTGCTATTCATTCATCTATTGTGAGGCTACCACCATATAAAATGGTACAAATACTCCAGTTAATCTTTCCAGTAATCCTGCAAAGATGTCACCATTATGAACCCCACTTTATGGACGGGAAGCCTGAAGCTAGCTGACCTGTCCAAAACCATGCACTTGGCAGGTGGCACAAGCAGGCCTTGGTCTACCTCTCTTTGATTCCAAAAAGATACATTTCTTCAAATGCCAGAGCAAGCTCCACCAAAATTTACAAAAATCCCCCATCCCATGACAGCTGTGCAGCTCACCAAGCGGCCACCTCTTCTGTCACCATCCCACGCTGGTGACCCTCCCACATTTTCATTATGTAGGACATGGTGAGGCTTTTATGAGGCTCCACCACAGGCTGTTTTTCAAATTTATTTAATTCATCCATCATGCTCTGAAGCCACTTGCTTTTTTATATTGGACAGATGTAATGAGATTTTGGACACTAAAAAATGTTTTTATTAAAAGTTATGACCCAGAGCTAGTTGGTAGGGGCCCTGCCATAAATCCCTAGGAGTGTGTGAATTTATAAAGGATGTAGCAACATAACCTTAACCTTTAGGCCTCACAGTAGATTATAGGATCACATAGACTGCTACTGTCTCACCAGAGCTCCTTAACTCTGGCCTAAGAATGGTAATAATAGTAATATTGATACAGGATTATTTGATATGGTGGTTTTTAATCTCACTATGGCCTTGGTTGAGTCATGATGAGTTACAACCTGATAGACCAGGTGGCTGATGGCTGGATTCACGGGGGATTTGCCTGAGGGTGCTGTGATGGTGACAGTGGGTTCACTGGTTCTCCTCCCCTGTTCTGTGTCCTATGTCAGGGATGAGAAGAAGTCATGGACACGGTTTCTCTAAACGGGTGAGCGTGATTTCTGGAACAGGAGCAATATTTTACAAGGGTTACTTTTCCTACACCTCTATTGCTGACCTGAAGCATTTCTAAAATTAGGAACTGATGGGCTGGGGATTTAGCTCAAATGGTACCACGCCAACTTTGGATGCACAAGGGCCTGAGTTCAATCCCTAGTGCCGCAAAAAAAAATTTAAAAAAATTAGGAACTGATGCAGTCATTTCTGTTTTTGCATAAAACTCCATTTTAATGCCAATAGTCATCAGTTTATATTAATGTGATACCACTTGGAAATCATCCAAAGAATAATTAACTAGTACATGTAGACCAAAACATGGTCACTAAAACATGCATATATTTTAAATATTATATATATATATATTACCAACAATATGCAATATGCACAGTGTAGTTAAAAGTTAAGAGAACAGTTAGACTTGGCCGTTTGCCAGTGACTTTGAAGCCAGGCACGTCTTCCTACGTTTTGAGCGCTGTTCTGTAATAGACCCTCCTGGAGCTGCTGGGGATTCAGGATTAAATACCACACTGTCATGGCTGACGTGAGCCCCCAGCAGAGTGGGTCACTGGTGTTTGAGGGGTCTCAGAGGGCCAGCTGTGCTCAGGGTGTTGACAAGGAGCTTGGGGCTGGGCAACCGGAAGCTGGTGATCGCTGCATTTGTAGAGCCAAAAAGGAGCACGCCTTGAGCATCAAACACAGCAGGCACAAAGGACAGGCATAACTAGCTGCTGCCAAGAGCCCAGTTTGGCTAAAGTGTGTGATTTTTTTTTCTTTTAACAAAACCATCTCAAATGTAAACTCTTTGCTCTTATCGGTAGCCACTGTTGAGTCTGGCTGGGTACTGTCTGTAATTGCAGGAAGACTGATTTTCACCGTACAAATCTACCATTGCTGTATTTCCTAATCAGCCCCGTGTTTTATCCTCTGCTTGTGCTACAAGCATATTCCAGGATTTTCCAGTCCATTGGCAACAGCTTCCGCCTCCCAAGACCATGGGAGTATAAACCGAAGATACCATCATCATTAAACGCATAAATCCATGTCATTTGTGTGTCATTCACTCCATCCTCATTCATCATCCCTTACGCTTTCAGAACAGCCAGCCGTTCGAGGACTTTGAAGAGCGGTTCGCGGTGGCCACGCCGGTAAGAACGAGAGGACCCTGTCTGCTTAACTCTTTCATGTCATTGTGCTGTCAGCCCTTCCATGCTCATCCATCATGCCTTGTGGTTACAGAACAGAAACCTGCCTGCAGACTTGGATGAGATTCTCGAGGCAGCAAAGGTAAGGCCTCACAGTGCTGGGACGTGAGGGCTCATCTGGACTTTCTTGTGCACCCCAAATCATCCTCAGTCACCTGGCTCAGTAGCAGCTCTGTTCCTCACTGCTGCAATGGGCCCCATTCTCGCAGTCACAGGAAGGCCGAGGTCAGGGTACATGTACGTACGTGTGTGCAAGCATGCATGTACGGCAGGGTGTATAGGATACCGTGTTTTCATTCACTGGAGTATTTTTGAAGCTCCTAACATGTTCCAGACATTGTGACAGATGCTAGAAGAACAATAGCGAGGAAGGCTCAGCCCCTGTTCCTCACAAGCTCACGGTATGACCTCATGCAGCATCACTGCGTAGAGAAGGGGAGGACAGTGTAGGGGAAGCAGGGAAGGGTAGAGTAGGTAGGTAGGGTAGAGTAGTAAGGTAGAGTAGCCTGGCCTAGCCTCGGTAGGCATAGGTTAGCACCATGTACGAGAAAGTGTGAATAGCATCCCTTCTGAATACCAGGAAGTGTGAATAGTGTAACTCCTGAATACCAGGAAGTGTACGGTATCACTCCTGATTATCAGGAAGCTTCCAGGACAGAGATTATCAGCCTTGGCATCAGGTCAGTCTAGGACACTCCTGTGTGCTGAGCACGATGGAATCATGAGGAGAGCTTTCTAAAATTCCAAGTATAAGGGCTCTTCTTCACACCAAGTAACTCAGACTCTGTGGGTTGGGTTTAGGCATCGGTACTTTTCTGCAGGCAGGCTGAGAGCCACTGGTCTGGAAATACCTGGTAAAATTTCTTAGACAATAGGGTGGGTTCTAAATTCAGTTGAAAAACTGAAAATTTGCTGGGCGTGGTGGCTCACGCCTGTAATCCCAGCACTTGGGAGGCAGAGACAGGAGGATTGCTGAGTTTGAGGCTTGCCTGGGCTCCATAGTGAGTTCAGAGCCAGCCTGAACTACAAAGTGAGACCCTGTCTCAAAAAAAAAAACAAAAAACTGAAAACTGCCCTCTTCCCCAAAAAGTCTTCTAACTTCTGGGGGAGGGTTAAGGAAGGTGGTGGGAGAGGGAAACGAGAATTGTAGGAGAAAGAAGAGCCTTTCAGAGGCCCCCGGACAGCACTCCCTTTCTAGACCACTGTATGCTGCTCTCTGTGACACTGAGTGGCTTTCCCCTGTAGGCCTGTCTTTCTGGAAATCAACCAGCTCACGACAGTAGGAACAGAAACATGTTATGCTGGTACTGTTTCCTGTTCTTGGCACAGAAGCTGATGCACAGTGAGGTTCCCGGGGTGGGGGCTCCTAGTGGGAAAACATCAGGTGTGGATCTGTGAGAAGATATCTCGGGTGTCAGTCATTCACAAACATGTTCTCAGAATCTCCTGCTAGGGATCTGATTGTCGTAGGTGGTTCTCAGAAGGGCCTTAACACAGCAGTGGTGTGGCCCATCAGGTGTTCCTGGGAACCATCGGTTGTTCCTGTGACAGGATAGTTGGGCAAAGCTAGGCAGACTGAGATATGGAGGGGCTTCTTCCTGGGCCTCTTGGCTCCTTCTTTCCTGCCCTGGTCTTGGCGGCTTCTAGGATCAATATGCTTACTCCAGCACCCCCAGAAGGGACAAATCTGCCATCTCTAGCTACATTTCTCCCCATAAAATGACATTAGAAATGCCAGGGATGGAAGGGGCCTTCCTCTGGCAAGCAGACATCTTGAGGCAATATTCCAAGCACCTTGTGGTGAGTGTGGATCAGAGCAGACCTTTTAGGACACTTGGCTTCTGGGGAGGAGATTGTAGACCTGAGCTTCTGGCATTTAGCAAGACTCACACAGACAGTCAACAAGCTAGCAGCACCATCTGCTCTGTGGGGCAGGTACATCCTGTCTTCTTTCAGCCAACTTACCACCATAAAACCCCTTACCCCAACAGTTAGCTTCTCTGTAAGATTGACAGCGGTGCCATGTTGGTGGTTGCACGGGGCACGGCGAGGGTCAGACATGATGATTATGTTTGTGCAAGTATACTGTAAGCTGTAAAGCATTTTACAAATGTGAACTCTTAGTTTTATTCTCTTGGGAACTTAAAAGTGATTAATTAGGACAATATTTTCAGAGAGAATGTGGTTTATTAGGTTACAAATAAAAGGAATGGGGTTCACATGGGGAGGAAGTCTGTGAAAGTAGATACTATTGCAGATTCTCAATCATATGTGGTTATTTGGATTATTTTTAATTTTATGGCCCAAGAATCCCCTTTTTCTATAAAATTTAATTAACTCGAGGTTCTATTTAAACAGCAAATCCAATGGAATGAAATAACAATCTGTGTTTTATGCCTCCCTGTGTTTTTCTCGTTAAATCCTTGAGTGAAAATCATCAGGCAAGAGGAGAGCTGATAGCTCAAAGAAGGAAGGTTATTTTAAAAGTTGTGCTTAAGGAGAAAATTAGCCAATAAATTATATTTACAATGTTAGTAAAAGTATGCTGCGAGTTCAACACATTTGAAATGTAAATCATGTGACTTAATTATTAACTTCATTTTAATATTTTCCTAACACTGAAAATAGTTGTGGGCCATTTAAAAATGTCAAGTTCCAGGCACAAGGCCACCCAGAAGCTTCCTCTGAATTCATTAAAAATATTTAGTCCCTGTTGGAAATTTGGGAAGGGATCTAGAGGACAAACTCGCTTTACCAAATAATAGAAGACACAGAGAAACATGCCCATGGTCCAGCCAGACCGAGGGCACACCCTGCACACTGCGAACTCACGTCCATCCACTGCCAGATCAGCTGCCACAAGAGACAGAAGAGGGTCAGGAAAGACGTGGCAGGAGGGCTGTGAATGGAGCCTGCTCCCACCACAAACTCACCCTGTCCAGTCGCCTGGCGCGTCCTCTTCCTCAACGATCACACCCCTCTGCCTCACTCAGTCTCATCCGCTTGCAAGACCCCTGATCATCTTTGTCACCTGGCCAACTGTGCCTCTGTGCAGGATTCAGATCAGGACTATTTTCTCTGGACACTTCTCACTAAACTTCTTGACCTGTGTTGGCTGGATCTCCTGCTAGGTACCCCTACATCGCCCCTTGGAGACCTCTGCCACCCATCCCTTTGTGTTACCTCGAACTCATCTGCATCTATGGATCATGGAGTCCAGAAGATGATGAGCTCTGGGAGGACTGGTGCTTAGCACTATGCTCCCAGGGACCAGCACAGTGCTTAGCGCCTAACACTTGTCCAAGTTTTATGGACAAATACCATTGGGAAGAAAGTCAGTCCTTCTAGGACACTCCTGTGTGCAGAGCACTATTAGCTGAATGGAACATTAATTGAGAAGAATGGAAAGAAGGGGTCCTACAAGGCTAAGCTTCTTTGCTTTTAGGACAAAGAGCCTTTTGTGCCTTTACAACCAGGCTGAGCCAGACTTCAAAGCTAGTTAGATGTCCAGTGTCCCTTATCTAGAATGCCTGGGGCCGTGAGTGCTCCACATTATGGGTGTCTTTCAGCTTTGTAAATACTGACATGTGCATAATGAGATATCTTGACCCAAATTTAAACACAGAATTCGTTTCTGTTTTATGTACATATTAAACTCATAGACTAAAGATGATTTTTGTGCACCTGTGTTTTGACTGTGACCTTTCAGGTGAGATGAGGTGTAGAAATATCTACTTGTGGCATCTTATTGGAATTCAGAAGTGTTTGAAATTTGGAGCCTTTTGGATTTGAGATATTCAGATTAGGGATGCTCAGCCTGTGAATTGTCAGTGAAAATATGCAAAGAAGATAGCACCATCCCCGTCATCCAGGTGGGGAGCCCTGGTGCTGAGCTGTACTGATAGGAAGGGGGTGTGTGGATTTACAGTGTAGACTCGTTCGCTTATTGAGGGGACAGAATGGTCTTTTCTTTTATGAATCCTAGAGAGAGCTGGTCTCTGAGTGTAGGAGACGCCCAGGCCGGGCGAGGACAGCACACTCTCTTGACGCTGTCTATGAAGGGCTAGTTTTCGGTATCCTCAGTAGAAGCTCTCAGAGTCTGGAGCTGAGGAGAGAGAGCAGTTTTCCCTCAGTGGACCAGTCTGCACAAAGCGTATGATTATATACTTTTCATAATTAAGTCAGCCCACTGGGTTCTGGCCAGAAACTCTCTGTGGTCTCTGAAGCCGGAAGTGCATGCAGATTAATTTCTAAGTCTATCTTAAGGAGTCTGTGCTGTGCTAGCCTGGCCCAGGCCCTCCAGTGATGGATGGGAAGATAGATGAAGCAGTGTCTGCGGGGATGGAGTTCCGGGAGTGATTGATAGTGTATACACTGGGCTGGTTTTGATGCCTTTCCGGGAACTAAATGAAATGTTTTCTTTTCCTCCAACTACATTTTTTATCCCAAAGATAGACTATGTCAGGGCCGTCCATTTGACTGTGTGCTCTTTACACAGAAAATTCAAATCCTGGCCTGGATGACCTTGATCTCACCTCTATGAGAATCATTTTATTCCTTTGCCAAAAATGAGGGGTGATGAATTCTACTTCCCAGTGTTTGTATTACTGGGAGAATTCTCTGGGAGGTGGTATGAAGTCACCTCTTGCTTTCTTTCCACTGGAGGGCACCTTATTTGTGTGGACACGCTTAGGAGAGAAAAGCCAACAATGAACTGTCTTCCTGCCTGTGTCCCCCACAGAAGTGACACCATCAACATGGGAGTATTTGACAGCCAACAGTGGGAAGTGGTATGATTGCCTCTTATGAGAGGGCCTAATAGATAGTGTCAGCCAAGCCTAGACAGTGCACTGAAGCGAGAACTGGGTCTGTCTGGCCACACTGTGGTGCTGCCTGTGGGACAGAGAGGTGTAGTAATGGCTGACTGGGCTTCTGTGGTCACCATGAAAGAGAGGGATGCTGATTGTCCTTGTTTTGTTTTACATCTGTGCCTAGCAGTGTCTGCTTTCTTGGTTACATGATTATCTTTTTGTCTTTTCAGGCTGTGACCCAACTAGAACTTTTTGGGGACATGTCCACCCCTCCTGATATAACCTCTCCCCCCGTAAGTATGCGCAGTCCTGCGATCCCACAGCCTTTTCTTGGCTGCACAGGAACAAGGGTCTGGTTTTTAGGTCTTAGAGGCCTGCAGATGAATTTCACCTGTGGCTCCTGCAAGCTTATCAACTGGGCAAGCAAATTAGTGATCCTGAGCCTCCATTTCCTCTGTTCTTAATTCTCGGGAGGACACACTCCAATGGTTACAGTGGAAGTCATGTGTATCACTACTGGTGTGTGCTAAAATGTGTGAAAATAATTACAACAGTGCAAATTTGTATATATTATGTTTTTCTAATAAATTCATGATTTCTGTTTCTTTTCCGTTAAAACTTAAATGTTATGAAAGAAAATAATTCAGAGCTCATGGTATCTCTCATAGACAATACACTATCAAATATGCCTGCTTACAAAACACATGTTTTAAACATACTGACGGCTTAAACATATGGCTTAACATTAGTCATGTACAAATAAGCAGCTACTCCTGCCTTTGGAGCTGTGTGTCCAATGTATGTAACAACATTTAGGAAAAAAGTTTGATTGCATCTCTCTCCTACCACCTGGTGACCTGCTTATAGTTAAAAGGAGGCACTGAGGTAGAGGAATCACAAGTGTGAGCCCAGCCTGGGCCACAGAGGAGCTTAGGAAGGCCCTGCTCAAAATTTATAAAATTCCCAGGGATGTAGTTTAGCGCCAAGACCCTGGGATTAATCACTAGTCCACAAAAAACCTACGGGAATTATGATACATGCTTTTGTTTTGAGAAATAAACAAGAGAGCTCATTAGTGGTTGTGGGACATCAACTGGACGTCCTTCGGTGGGGCTCTGAGTAGAAAGGCAGGAATGAGGCATATTTCCTGCCTATGGCCCCGTGGAGAAGATGGGCCAGGCAGTGTGAGGAAGCCCTGGCCAGCACCTACCCAAGTCCCGCTCTGCACAGGTGTCAGCCCAGGGAAGAAGCATCTTCCCCAGTCTGCCCTCCCTTCTCCCTTTTTTCCTCCTCTCTCTCTCTGTCCGTTGTTCTCCCTCCCTCCCCAGCCTGACTCAGCCTTGCAGACCATGATCTGTGACTCCCGGTGCTTTTCAAGAAGCTCCGGATTCCCAGCTAGGTGTATCTCAGCCACAGCTTCCACAAGGGCGGAGATGGCTGGAAGCCCTACTTTGAACATGAACAAAAAGAAAGCAGAATTCAAACCCAAGCAAAATTGAGTCCCCATACTGGGGACATTCAAAAACAACCTGTCCCCTGCCCCTCCCCAGAGACGGACGCAGAGCTCTCAGTCCCCTGCGCCTGCCAGAGCTGCCAGGAGGGGTGGCTTCTCTGAGCACTTGCAGTTGTGCAAACCCGGCGGTGGTGCTATGGTTCATTGGCGAGATGCGCCTCATAGAGAAAGGGCTGTAACCTCACCAGTGAGGACAGATGGCGCAAGACCCTGCGGCCCACAGCTGCCGCCAGTGAAGCCAGGCACAGCTGTCCTGCTGCCGGCACCTGAGGTCCAGAGCATCAGTGCTGGAGGGAGCTGCAGCTCCCGTCCCTGGGGAAACAGGACATCCCTCACCATCCTCACGCTCTCCATCCCAGGAACTGAGCATCTTTGTGGACGGGGCTGTGCATCTGGAAAAGTCTGAAGAGCCTTTGTAGTCTTCTGCAGTGCATCATGCAGATGAGCAAACTGAGTCTCAGGGAGGACACGTGACTCAGCTCAGGTCACGTGGCAGGAGAGAAGAAGAATGCTGACTGCACTGGAAAGTGCTTAACACAGCAGCCGATGGCTGTGTTTCTGGCCCTGGACCTAGGCACTATCCAAATGGGTATTTAATAATGCCCAAAACAATGCTGTTCGTCCCACAAGCTGCTAGTCTAAAAATGGCCTTGTCTAATTGCCATGGTTTCGGAATTAATTGCTTGCCCCAGTGTATTCCAATTTAAAAACCAATGAAGATATTATGGTACCGAGCAGGCTCACACTTTGTAGGCAAAAGCCTGCTGTCGGGGGTGCGGACGTTACAAAATATGCATCCTGACATTTTTGTGTCTGTAGCTCACGCCTTCTCCAGCTCACATAGCAGAGTTGGTGGAACCTCAGCAGGGCCCAGCGGGCACTGCAGCATTTCAGCTATGGGGAATGGTTGTTTAAATCCCTCCTTAAAAATTCTGACTTCTTTTTGCAAGTGAAAATTCAGGCAAGATTCTGTGGGGCACCAGGGTAGATGGGCCTGAGCTCCACGTGCTGAGTTCGTTTGTATATGTATTTCTTAACTGTTTATAAACCATGGATTAAGGGACAAACCCCGACCTGGGCCCACCGTAGGTCTGAAGTGGGTGTATCTCGGTTCAAACTGATAACCTAAAAAGCAGATACTGTGGAGTCACTTGATGGCCTGCAGATACCCCCAAGGTAGAGAATTAGAAGGACATTGGTCACATGTGGCTCACTTGACCTCAGGGTAGCCACAGAGGTATCATTTTCCCCACTCCATAGATAAAATCTCTGTCACCAGGCATGGTGTGAACAGCACATGTGCAGCATGGACTGTGTCTGGCTCCTGTACTCCTGTTTACCTGCTCCCCTGCATCCATGATGACCACGGAGCCAAATCTCACATGTTCTCTGCCTCTCTCTCTCTCTCTCTCCCACAGACTCCCGCAACTCCAGGTGATGCCTTTATCCCATCTTCATCCCAGACACTCCCGGCGAGTGCAGACATGTTTGGTTCTGTACCTTTTGGCACCGCTGCTGTACCCTCAGGTGAGCCCTCTTCCATCACCCTCCTTACATCGGCTTCTACTTACTGCGGGAAAGAGAAGGAAGTGCCTGAATGTTCGTGCTAAGACATCCGGGGAACCAGCATTGTCATCTTCAGCTCCTTAGTGACCCTGAGCAGCTTTTGTGTAGGTGGTGACTTGGAAGTCAGATGCCAAGCTCTCATGTGCCCTGGCTGAAATGCAGCCAGATGTTTCCTTTAGAAAGCTCAAGACTCCAGAGGACTCAGGGAGCATGGTACCCACTCAGCCGTGCAAACTGTGAGGGTCTGTTTCCTCCTGTCAAGCTCAGCTGGAGGGAGACGAGCAATGACACCAGGGGGTGAGTCAGCTGTCCTCACACCTCTTAAGACATGGTAATAGAAGGGTTCCTCCTTGTTCTGTGCTGACTCCAAAGGGGTAGTTTTCTGTCCAGGGCAGTGAGGAACTCAGTGGCCCAAGAGCCAACTGCTAACAGTGAATTGAGAAGGAGACAGAACTCACTGATTTACAAAACATTTCTCTGCTTTTCCAGATATTTGTAAAACATGTCTACTACTTTCACAGTGGGGTAGCGTTATCTATAGGAACTTTCTCAGTGTGGGTGAGTTGATCCCAAATGAATGGGACCCTGGGTTATAACTGGTTTCCATAGTGCCAGGCAGTCAGAGTGGCCAGGCTGCTCCACGTGAAAATAACCAAACATGGGCAGGTTCTCTTCTTCCTATCCACAAGGACCGAGAAGAGTTTGTGTTTTCCTTTAACTACATACTTCGTATCTGTGGGTTTATTGTTCTTCCTTTAGTTTCTTCTCGTAAGTAGCAGATAAGAGTTTGAATATTTTAGAATACACATTCTCTAGCACTTTTTTCTATAAATAACTACTTTTAATTACACAGTGTTAGAAGCTAATTCTTGTCACCAAATATAAACCTTGCTTTTATTGGAAGTAAATTAAAAATTCAAACCCTGTTCTGAAATAGTTATTCTTCATGAGCCAAAGAATCATTCTGAACTTTTAGAAACAGCAGAGGCTGGTAGTGACTGGCTGTGACTTACAGTCTATAATCTGTGTGTAGCCTAGAAATTTATTAATTACTAAGTTTCCCAACAGAATCTCTTTTACTGCTCTGGCCTGCTGTAATGACTCACTTCCCTACTCTCAAATAGGTATTAAAATTTTCTTGATTCAGTAGATATTAAAATCTACTGAAATAGAGTACAGAATAATACTTATATTAAGTATATCACTTATAATATAATATGTAACATTAATATAATATTAAGTATATCACTTAATATAAGAACAGCATTTTCCATCAGAAATGGCCCACCTTGCCATGTCTTGGGTATGTGGAATATCCAAGCTCTGTGCCCGTCATTTGCCTGTAAAGATTCTGGGACAGGTGGTGGGAACTTTAGGACCCAAACTTACTCAGTTTCAGGTGTGTTCATCTCACACAAGCTCTCTGTGTTCCCACACACACCAGCTCCTCTGCTGGGGTCATCCTGGTGAATGTGACGGATGGAGAGATTACCTCCCACCTTAGATACAAGAAACAAAAAGATACAAGATACAAAAGTGACTTGTATAACATTAGCAGTGAAAAACATAGACCAAAGGAAACCTGGAGCAGAGGGTGGAGTCCTAAAGTCCCAGCCAAGGAGCTTGTGTTCTCATGGGTGGCAGTGGATGGGAAGGAAGCAGGCAACAAGTATCGAGGTAAAGGGAAATTCCAGGCCAGGCCAAGAAGACGGCGCTAGGTGCAGATCCACATCTGTTCCAGCACTGACACTGATTTAAAACCCCTTAAGGACCTACTCAGCACTACTCTGTCTCTCCCCATCCTCTACCACCTGAGACACTTGAAAGCCTGGACTCTCATCTTCTACCCAGCTGCTTTGGAAACTGTGATCTAGCTACTTTTTCTAGTTGCTAAAAAACTGATTACCTCCTTGATTTCAATGTTTAGAATAGGAGTCTAAAATTAATTTCAATTAGCATATTTTTGCTTTCATACTGTATTTAAGAAATGCTTACAATACGCTTCAGTTGGTATTAAATTATCTGCCTGCTCCCTTTCCCCCCTTAACTAATCTTAAAAATCTCTGTAGCTGTTGTTTCTCAATCTGCCTATCACTAATTGACTGGCCAGTAGCAGTGAGGTGGGCATTGAACAGGGTTGTGTCACATGGTGAGTGAGCTCCCCACTGAGAGCTTTTGGATCTGATGGGCTCACAGTGTTACCCAGGCTGGTCCTGAACTACTGAGCTCAAGCATTCTGGCTCAGCTTCCCAAGTAACTGGGATTACACTTACTTGGCTAGGCTCAGCCATTTTTTAAAAATAAGCACTAGACTCCTGGGCAAATTAATTAGGCTGTCAGAGCCAGAATTTCTTCATCTTTATAACGGGGTTGAAAAACATTTACCTAGCAATGATATCATGAGAATTAAATGAGAAGATAAAATTAAGCACATGAAAACTGCTGGTATATTGTAGATATCAGAGATGCTGCTACTGCTGTTGCTGCTGCTGTTGTCATTGCTCTGACTTCTAAATTATAAGAAAAGTTTACTTTCTTGGAATTATAATGTGTGCGATAAGGTTTAGGTTTTCGGTCTTTTCACTGCTCGTGGCAGAGGTCAGCGTGGTGGTGTGGGGCTGTAGACTTGTATGAACACAGACCCTTCCCCTAACCAGCTTTGTAATGCTCAATCGAGTCTAACCCTGAGCATCCAGGAACATACCTGAAAAAATGGAAGTGATCACAACTTCACCCCCGAGAGCTGGGCTAAAGGTTCCACAAGGGAACACAGGAAGCAGAGCAGACAGTAATGCTCTAAACAGTGCATATGCAGAAGTCAGGCTGCAAAGGTGTTCAGCTCACCAGGACGCTGGCTCTGCTGCCCTGAATGGTGGCAATGCTTCCCCTCATGGAGCTACGCTCCTCACACAAAATAAAGAGAAAATGAGAACCTACACCACAGACAATTATCACGAGATTATCGTGAGAATCTCCTTCCCCACGATGTAACTGAATTCAGTTTTACTGTGTACTTCACTGCATCTGCAGAGGCTAAAACAGAGCTTGACACTGATGGGTGTATTTTTGAATCCATGAATTAGTTAAGTGAATAAGCAGATGAGAGATACTAGGCAAGTTCTGTGTGACTGTTGGACTCCTTTAGTGTCTTTTTTTATATTTTAGTCTGCCTTTTTTCCATTTTTCAAATAATGTGGGTGTCCCCAGGTGCCAGCATCTGGTTATAAATTGCAATTTTCCACGCTTTATAGACCTAGCTGCAAGGCAGTCATGCAGGTGTCCCATTCGGTTCACAGCAAGGAGGTTTATGATTGATCTGAACTCTGTGCCATAAACAGATGCTCCTTGGCACCTCCTCCCTCTGCTGTTTCACATTAACAAGCAAGTGGTTAACAAGTTGTTAAGTGGCTGCAGTGGCCGCCAGCAAGTGGCTCCCTGAGTGCAGTGCTGCCACAGTCCAGCTGCTGAGGTGTCTCCTTAGACACGTGTAACTCTCTGTGGCCTAGGGACACTGTGGGCTGCAGGGCCCCCACCCCAGGAAAAGTGGAGAGACCTATGAGCCCCAAACATGGTACTCAATTGCCCTATGCTACCTTTCTTCTCTTCTTAATATTGTACCTCGGTCTGAACAGATGGCATGAAGCCAGAGAGACATGCTAATAGCTCTCTCCAGAAAAGTGTGTACAGACCATCTGTTAGCTCCCTGTTTAAAAAAAAGAAGAAGAAGAAGAAGAAAGAATGCAAAGAAGAGAGAAAAACCTGCCACCGACAGTAGAATCCTGAGTGATCCAGCACTTGTGGATCTTGGGATTCTGTTATGCTCTCGGGAAAATGTGGTGAAGTCATGAATTCCTCTAGGACTCATTCGCCCTCAGGGAGGTCCTCACTCAAGACTCAAGCATTCATGATGCTACTGATGTGTGCTACAAACTGTGCACAGAATGAGAGAAAATATAAAAGGTTCCTGCCAGCACTTGTCCTTATCTTGTGGGGAAGACAGAATAACCAGGCAGTGACAGCACCACCTGTGAGTGTCACGGGAGAGGCGAGCACACAGAACTGGAGAGCCCAGAATAAAGCCAACTGCATGCCACTGGCAGCAAAGGCTTCGGGCAGAGGGGGTCAGCTGCACCTGGCTTGGTCAACTGAGGGAGAAGGTCAACGACATCCAGCAAAGGACGTCAGGACAGTGGATGGTGGTGTTCTCAGCTGTTGGGCAGAGGGACTGAGCAAGATGCAGCTTGAAAGTGTTGATGGAGAAGTAGGAGGGAACTGATGGATTCATGAGCTACACTAGAGTATTTGAGACCTGTGCTCAAGACCCCAGCACAAATCCATCCTACCCTGCAGTTACCAGAACAACCAGACCACACGCCATGAGTTTCCTAATCACCCCTAGGGGGCAGCAGCACTCCCCTTGGGAATAATTGCACCATACAAAAGTAAAACAGGAAGCAAGAAAAAGCAAAGGGGCAAAACTCTTCACCTGCTGGTGGGTTCCAGTCCCTGCCTCACTGTGCCATTGGTGAGGCAGTGTAAGCGAGTTTTGACTCCTAAGTGTCATCAGCCCACCTCTCCACCCCTCTTGCTTCAGTGCAGTTGGACTAAACGATTTTACAAGGATACTTTTAATTTTACTTGCTGATCTCTCTTCCTTATTCCAAAAAAGCATTTAACCAGCAAGAAGTTTATGTGTCCTATCTGTGTTGTGAGGATCGCCCTCTCAGGGTGTCATGCTGTGTAGGGCAGAATGGATTCCCCGCCAGGCTCTGAATGCTAACCCAATCCAGCATCAGTCAGTTCAGAGGAACCTGGTTCTGAGGCTGGACCATGCTGTGGGGCACCCTGTGCACAACTTCCCTGGGTGTTCTGGACTCTAACATGACCTAGGATGTAACGAGCACCACATCACCCATCCAGCAACCCCTCGAAGGGTGTTAGAATACCCCGCACCCACTGCTCTTCCTGTCCTATCTCACTGCACCTGCAGACACCTCCCGACAGCCATGAACTCCTTGTGCTGAGAGGGCAGGTGAAGCTAACCTCTGCACCCTCGCTCTCCCTGGATGGCCACTTGCTTCTTCCAGGCTCCACTGTCCATGCAGGTGGCTGTTACGCCTCCTGCGAAGCATAGAATTCACCAGGAACACAAGGGAGTTTCCTAGGAACCTGCTGAAATGTACCTTGATGAGCCAAGTCCATTGTCTGTGAAAGAACAGAAATTAGTGTTGTCCGCCTGGGTGGAGCTGGCAGGAATAGTGTGGCCATACCTCCCCGAAAATGCCCGATCTCATCTGAAACTGGAAGGGACAAACCACCTCAGTTTCACATCCTGACCCCACTGTGTGCGGGCCGCGTGAGTGTAAGCAGGCGGTTTCTCCGCTTTGAGCATCAGTCTCCCCATCCCTAACGCAGGGATGATACCTAGCACTCAGGGACTTCCGGTGTGAAAGAGTATACTGGCATGCTGTAAGCACTGAGTAAATCGGGATTATTGCCGCTACTATTAATATTGTAGCAAATCCCACTTGTGCTCCTGTTAAAAGCTATAAGACAGCAAACAGCATGATAACAATATATGTGAAACTGGTATGTGCCTTGGAATTTTGCTCCTGAATAGACAATAACATTTGTGATTTTAATTCTTTAAAATGCCAATACAGAAATCATAATATCCATACCTGTACCTAAGTGCATGTCTGTTTTGTACCAAGCAAGGTAATAAATACGTTAGAGACTCTGTCTTATTAAACCATCCTGGCAGCACTTATGGGGCACTCACTGGTGTGGGGGGGCACACCTTGAATGGGTGACCTTGCTCTTCAGACCAGAGCAGTGATGGAGGAGGCATCTTAGGCACCCCCCTTTCAGATCAGGTCATGTAGAAGTTAATAAATATTTTTATAATGAGTACACAAGAGATGGCAGTCTGGATTTTAACCTGAGCCTTGGAAGTTCCACTGTTTCAGTCCATTTTCTCTGTGCACATTGTCTTGGTGCTGAAATGATTTATAACCAAAGACTAACTTTCAGAGTTTATAAGCAACAGAGGGGAAGGCGAAAGCCCAGCCATGCCTGCTTTCCTCTCTCTGACCTGCCACTCGCCACACTGACCCCTGAGGCCATGAGAAGTAGGCCCCTTTAACCGCTTTGGAAATGTTTCTGTTGTCCCCCGGGCACCAGCATGGCTTCTCCCCTCACTGGGTTCCAGTTTCTGCATAGCAGTCATTTCTCAAGGGGTTTCCCTGGCCACCTCTCCAGAAGAAGGCTCTGGGATGCCATCTTGTGGTCCCTGGCACCCAGGCTGGTGCTCAGTAGGTGACAAATATGCCACTGGTGCTCATGATCTGCCCTTGTCCAGGTGCCTGACTCCTTGCTGTCCTTCCAGGTTATGTTGCAATGGGCGCCGTCCTCCCATCCTTCTGGGGCCAGCAGCCCCTTGTCCAACAGCAGATCGCCATGGGTGCTCAGCCACCAGTCGCTCAGGTGATGCCGGGGGCTCAACCCATCGCGTGGGGACAGCCGAGTCTCTTTCCTGCCACCCAGCAACCCTGGCAAACTGTGGCCGGGCAATTTCCTCCAGCCGCCTTCATGCCCACACAAACTGTTATGCCTTTGCCAGCTGCCATGTTCCAAGGTCCCCTCACTCCCCTTGCCACCGTCCCAGGCACGAGTGACTCCGCCAGGTCAAGTCCACAGACCGATAAGTCCAGGCAGAAAATGGGGAGAGAAATGTTTAAGGATTTCCAGATGGCCCAGCCTCCGCCCGTGCCCTCCCGCAAACCCGACCAGCCCTCCCTCACCTGTACCTCAGAGGCCTTCTCCACTTACTTCAACAAAGTCGGGGTGGCACAGGATACGGACGACTGTGACGACTTTGACATCTCCCAGTTGAATTTGACTCCTGTGACTTCTACCACGCCGTCGACGAACTCACGTGAGTGCCCTGTGCTTTTGACATACAACCCATGCCAGTTCCTGAGACTGAGGGTCTGGGTCAAAGAACCCATCACTCTTGGGCTCTTCTGGCTCCCGGCAGTCAGGACAGCTACTGACCCAGGGGCCAGGTACAGCATGCGAACCTCTCCGTGCGCTCAGACGTGTTTTGTGTTTGTTCATAGCCCTGCTGGGGCAGTTTTGTTAGGCCTGTTTAACAGACCAATACAGGGTCGTGGTGAGGTTCACAG
>PVIC010016221.1:0-34199 GCA_004025085.1 Thryonomys swinderianus | reverse complement strand
GTGAAACGTTTTATAAGAAATGCTTCCAAAACAGATGGTTAAATCTGCCAATAATAATTATAAAATAAAGATTATGACATTTGTGAAATTTAATACTTCTATAACATCATAAACTCTAAATATTAATATTTAGAATTTGTAATATAGCTGATATTTTGTATAATTTTATTAGGTGAATGAGAGAAGAGATTTGCACAGTAAAATAGCAAAGAAAAAGAGAAAAGTTTCATAACAACTAAATCTTTGCTTTCCAGGGTAGAGAGATAAGTATTATATAAGTCTTTGGAAAGTCAAGATATAGCGATAAGCATGTTATTAAATTATGGAGGAATAAATACTATTAAAAAACAAAAGGTTTTAAAGGTTGATGCTTCTACAAAGAAGAAAATCAGGCTTACTGTTGGTTTGAAAACTTCTAGTACTACCTCAACAATAAACTTATAAAATTGCTCAATTTAAAAATTGGGAAGAGCAATTTCTATAAATAAATATTAAAAGTGTGTAATTTTGTATCTTTGAAACTAATAATGGCAATTTTACAACCTAGTCTGAAAAAGTGGAAGTTCATGAAAATACAAGTTCTTTTTTATTTATTTTATTTTTTTTTTTGCGACAGGGTCTCACTTTTGTAGTTCAGGCTGGCCCTGAGCTCACTATGTAGACCAGGCAAGCCGCCGCGAACTCAGCAATCCTCCTGTCTCTGCCTCCCGAGTGCTGGGATCACAGGCGTGAGCCACCACGTCCGGCATTGTAGTATGCGGTGTTGATTGTTGGTGGGCGTGAGTCTCCACACCCAGCATTATATGTGGTTACCGGGGATTGAACTCAGGACCTTGCGCTTGCAAGGCAGGCGCCGGAACCACTGAGCTAACCCTCCGGCCCTAGAGTATTTGTTTTAAAAAATTTAAAACTTTAGTTCTTTTCTTAGGTTTGTAAATCTTCTACAACATAGATGTCCTGGGTGCCATTTCTTTGAAATGTAATCACCAGAAAGATAAGGCCTCATTTCCAGACTCTGGGAGGACAAGAACCTAATTCCCATAATTCCCACAAGCACCAATTAGAAAACACCCATGACCTAATCACACTGACCAAGGAGTCTCTGTACCATCCGCTGGTACTTTTCTGTTAGCTCACCAGGCAATTAGAAATCTTCTCAGACTCGGAATTCAGATAAGCTGAGTTCAGTGTCTCAATAGTCTTGACCCCTATTGGCACAGTCTTGAACAGAGTTCTTCTTGTCGTATTTAACAAGTGCTCAGTGCAATTTTTCTTTTATAGAGTTCAAATAGAGTGCAATTAAGATTTGCTTAAAATGAAATCCAGATATATGCTATAAAAAAGTTATGGATCAATGTGACAAAGACACATTTTGAAGAAGAAGATAAAAGGTGTATCTTTTTTCAAGGAAACCTAAAGAAATGTGATAAAAATGTTTTTTGCAAGTCAGTCATCAATATTCTATGCAAATTCAAATCAGGAGAAGGGGAATTTAAAAAGAAGCATAGAAGTGAATATAAATAGTTTAAATAAAACTACATATTTGGAAAATTGCAAAAGTATGAAAGGAAATAAAGCAAAATTTGAGCCATGAACTGTCAGTCATATTCTAAGATGAATTAAATTGAAAAAATTCCAGTTCCCTGAAAATTAATATAGACAACAACATGATATTTAACTTTTCTTCCTCTATTTTGGGTATCAGCATGATACAAACCATATAAATAAACAAGTATGAAAGATCACTTCTATGATGTTATATAGATTTTATAGGATTGAAATATAAAAGCCTCTTTTTAAATTTAAAATCTGAGATTTAAAGAATAAGAAGTATGATTTAATTCTATGATAAATATGTCAAGTACTTACATTTTTTGAATTCTCTTTCCTTCTGCCCCTCCCTATTGCCACAAAGATCTAAAGTAGTTCAGACCTGAAAGGTGTTTAAATCTGTTAGCACAAGAAGTTCAGAAACCAGGGCAGATGGAATATTACACTTCCCCAACCTACTATTCCTCATCTTAGCATGTAGCGATCCATGGTACAGAACTGAGAAACAAATTCTTGCCCATTAACCAGAAGCTTTGTGTTGAGTGCCAGAAACCCAACATTTTGTCTTCCTGAATGTCGTATGTGAAAAATTATATTTAAAAAATGGCACCTTTGCTAGCCAGCACATTTAAAACTAATGCACAAAAATATGCAGGAAGAAACAAACCTCATCTACAGAATACGTATCATTTTTATAGTTTCTAGGAACAGGAAACCTCTTGGTTTTGTGGGAGTCAATACACAATGTTTACATTCTCAGTGTGGAATCGGTATGTGTTTATAACACATCTTTATTTCTTTTTATCCCTTTCCCCTGCCTCTTTCCTACCTCCTTCCATATCTTGATTCTCTTCCATCTGAGAAAGATCTTTCTCCTTACCTATTATGTATCTTTTATTTTGCTTTTTATTTATAATTTGGGTTTTTAATGTAAGATAAATCATGTAATATTTAAGCTCAAAGTACCTAGATCTTGTAACCAGCTTATCAACAAATGATAAAGAACGTGTGGGAGTTTACACAGTGGAGAATGCCCTATGATTTTTTTTTGAAGATTAAATTGAGTCGTTTGTAGCAAAATGGATGTACCTTGAGACCATAAGATTAAGGGAAATACAAATTTTTATGCAATAATTGGAATCCTCAAATAGACATAAGTAAAATCTTGGAAAGTAGTAGGTTTCTTTGGAGAGAGCTGTGCAAGTATCTATACAATCATTTGTCATTCACCTACAGACAGGGCTCATATGGCATCACTTAGATGATCTTGACACGTACTCCATGCAGATGGGAGGCAGAGAGCACGAGCACATTTTAAGCAAAAGGAAACTATCATTGAAAATTGTATATTATATGTTAAATGTGGAGGAATGCAGAAGGGAAGCATTTATAGTTATCTTGAATGACGTGGGTATTTTGGGATAGTATAGGCCAATTAGGAAAGACCTTCAGACAAACAAAAATGACACAAAGCTCAGTCATGAATAGTAATTAGATTTTAGACAAATTATACCCTCTAGAAAGGTGAATGCAAACAGAAAAGCGGGGACGCGTGAAAGGACCAAGCAAAGGAAGATCAGTGAGATCCAAAGCTGAAAGGATTTGGATGTTTTGACTGCGAGAACCGGGGCTAAAATGGTGAAAAAGGAACTTAGAGAGGTATGTTGAAGTGAGCTAACAAAGCAGAGAGAAGCATTAATTATTTTATGCATTTTCTGAATTTTTTAGATTTACTTTCTATCTTGTGTTAGTCAGCTTTCTATTGCTGACTTCTCAAAACTACCTGAGGGAAAAAACGCTTGCGGAGGAAATGTCCATTGTGCTGATGGTCCCGGAGACTTCGACGCACAGTGTTTGCTGGCTCCCTGCGTGGGACTGTGGTGCAGCGGAATGCCGCCATGTCACATTTGGGGAAAGCGAAGCCCCCCACCCACAGCATCCAGGGAAGCAGAAGCAACGAGAGACTCTGAGCTGGTGTGCTTCCTCCTCCTTCTGCTGCAGTTCTATCCAGGTTCTCAAACTATTGGGTGATGCTGACCACAGCCAAGATAGTCCTGTCCATCAGCGCACCATCAGCTGCACGCCGGGAAATGCGTTCACAGATACACACATACGGGGTCTCCTTCCCTGATCCCCTGGGCATTTCTTCACCCAGTCAAATTGATAGTCGAGATTTCCTATCAAGTATACATAACAATTTATGTGTTTTAGGATCTGAGTTATTTCTAAAATAATGACTTATTTCAGTATTTAGACAACAGACTTTCTCAAAATAAAACGTATCAGTTTGTGTGTAACATATAATGACCCTTTTAAAAGAAAAGACATAAGTCCTTATTACTTTTTTTTTTGTCCTATTTTGGTTTGGTTTGGGATTTTGAGTTTTCCCCAGGAAAATGATTTTGTAACTATTTGCAATATATCTCCTTGGTTGAGATTTAAACTGAGTGAACACAAAGAAAGTGCAAGTTCTCCAAGAAAGAGAGACTGTGGAGATAAAATAGAAGAAAAGTAAAAGACAATACTGACAGGAGTTCCTCTCTGAGCAGCTGGGGAGTGTTGGTGATGTGTAGCAAGACTAAAACTGCCATGGAGAAGGCTGCGGACGACAGGAATGAACCCATCCAGCGGGGTGGGCTTCAGGAATAGGGCTTCCGCTGACGTAAATATCTCTTCTTACACTGCACAGCAAAATGGTACAATGTATATGAATTACAAAAGCCCTCGCTTCTCTGCAAATGCTGGCAACCTAAGGAGGTGAATAAAGAGCCAGGGTGGAAGATGCTGCTGTGGGTAATGTGACAGAGAGAGAGAAAGGGACAGAGAATAATCAGAGAGGAGAAGGAGAGAAAAACCATTGGGTAGACAGAATATGAACAGACAGAAAAGGAAGAAAGGACAAGAGGGAAAGAGAGTTAAATTTGTACATAAGAATGAGAGGTCATTTATTCTGCTTTTCCAGTTCTTACTTGAAACTTGTGAACCACTGTAGTATTATTTTAAGAAATTTCATAACTGTTTGCATGCACAAGAACCACAGCAGTGAAAATAAATTACCAACTTCAATGTAACTATCTTAGTGAATCTATATGTAGTTAATGATTTCTATTTAAATTAAATTCATATGCATGCAAGTACAGCATGTGGCCATATGAATTTTAAATATTCCTGGCTTAGTGTTACAAGGCCATTACAATCCTAATCATATATTGACATGAAAAAAATATCCAAATAGAATGTAGTTTATTTTTACCACATGGCCCTTATTTGCTAAAGATTCTGTAGAAGATAGTTTAGTATAAATAGTGGGAAACAGGGCCAAAGAAAACCACCCAGACATTCACTTAAGAGTGAATTTAAGTAATGTAGTTAGTTAAGCTCAGAAAAAAAGCAAACAAAACACATAAATGGAACACAGGAAAGAGTATAAAGAGTTAAAACAAGAACTCTAATGCTCAGAAAAAAGAAGTACACACTCATTAAGATAGTTTGCAGAGGACTGTGATGGTGCTTATTCCCAAAGCGGCCGTAAAACAGTTAACCCCACAGTTGGCTTGTTTATAGAAGTGAGTCAGCTGAAACCGATGTTTGAAGGTCACAGTAACTCCCGCCCAAATTCCTTTCCCCCAAGAAACCTGACTAGAAGGATGATGTTCTAATGACAGCCGCATATTTTGTCTATTGTGCTCCTAGTTTGACAAGGCTGTTTTGTCCGTTAGGAGTCTTACTGACATGAATTTCTAGGGAAACCACACATAACTTGCCTTTATCCCAATTGACTGCCAATAAAAAGAAGTGCCTGGGAGTGGCCAGGGCTTTGTTGGTTGCACCAGTGTAGGATGTCCTGGCTCCCCGCTTTCTCGCTTAGTTCCGTCTCTTAGGCACTTTCTTTTCTGGTCTGCCTCATATACTGTGCAGGGGGGAATTGGAGACCTAACTGCAAGATCCCTCAGCAATAGTCACCAGCTCTTCTTTCTTCCAGGAGAGACTTCTGGAAACTGAGAAATGCAGAGTAACTGGTTTCCTCTAAATGCAGCCAGGTAACTAATTTTCTTTAGACTTTACAAACTTAAACTCCCTGGGTTATCGTGAAGGCACAGTGTCACCTGTGATAGTTTAACAACAGACAACTGTACTAATTTTTACTTTCTGCTTATTTATGTAAGACCAACACAAAGAAGCAACCTGGCAACTTTATTCAGACCCCTCCTGTATAAGCACCGAGACCTATTTTAGACTTATTTTTCTGCTAAACACTTCTCCTTTAACCTCCTCTCTGTCTGCAGTTTCCTTCTTCAATTTGTGAGACCAGAGATGTGGTTTGGGTGGTGATAACTATTGCACATTGGGAGGTCTCCCCTAGAATGGCAGAGGTCACGCCACAAACAGGGTGTTTGTGTTTCCCCTTTTCCTCCACTTACAATGAGCTCTTGTTAACTCTGATTATATTTAGGGTGCAGGTGAGATTTAAGATTTTGCTCTCTTTTCACTAGACAATCTTATGCTGTGTCCACTGTTTCACTGCTGCCGGGGTGTATTTAGAGAACAATACAGCGCATACAAAAACACAGGACCTTCTTCTCAGTCAACTAAAAAGTGATGAGAGATTTCACTGGATCCTGTAAGTAAACTTACACCACCTTATACACAGGAAGGGTAAAAAACCATTCAGGAATGTCCCTCAAATATGAGCAGATTTATTCTGGATGAATTATTGCTGCAAACTGCACTGTGCATTGAAAGTTAGCTAGTCCTGGAAGATGAGAAAGCCGTCCTTTGCTCTGATGGACTAATACCAGGTCACCTACTCCTTTTCTCTCTGTTCAGGTCTCGGTAGTTATTGTGTACATGGCCTAACAGTAAGCTCATTTAAATTGACTACAAAGTAAAAGGTAAAGATGTCTAAAGTTGGTGATATGTTTCCATCCATGTTAATAGCCAGTCAAGATAATAACTTTCAAAAAATTGGTTTCTTAAGTGCTATGCCTGTCACTTTCTCTACATAATATATTTTTCCTTGTTTTAAAATTATGTACAAATATATATATATTATATCCATATGAATAAAAAGCACATAATCTACTCTCAAGCATCTAATAACCAAATTAAAGAGAATATATATTTGAAAGTTAATGCACAAAAACACATAGATTAACCTAATTGTACATGACAATTATGTTATGAAACCTCAAATATTTTGACTATAAATCCCCATCCTGTAATGTTTTGAGTTTGACTGCCCTGAAAAGTTAGTGCAACTTTTTTTTAATGGAAATTCTCTCTCTCTCTCTCTCGCTCATACATATATATGGAAATTCTTTCCATATATATATTTTTTTAATGGAAATTCTCTCACTCATATATATATATAATATATAAATATATATATGTGTGTATATATTTGTCTATATGACTATCATCTTTTAGCATCCTTAAAATGTTAACTATAGTATGCTTTGGTCCTTATAAGTCATGTAAAGTAACTGTGAAGATAAATTAATAAATCAGGGCCTCTAGGCTTGGGCAACTGCTAGACAGAATCTCCTGCTGTGGCTAAAAATGTCATTGTCTAAATCAATTTGCTTCAGTGTTCTCCACTGATGGATAATTTCTCCACTTTTTCCCCAGAGTCTCACTGTGGCAAACCCCAACCAGTGGTACTGAAAATTTATCATAATATATAATTACATTTTCTATAATTAAATGCTACAATGTCTAAAGCAACAAGCACTCTGAAGATATTAAAATACTCTTGGTTAAACTGACACAGCTAGATAAAAAAAAACAGAGGTTTTATATTTTACTAAGATAATATCTTCTGTTTATCTTTAGACCTTTTTGCTAACAAAGATCCTGAGTTTAAGTGTTAACAATTATTTAAATGTTAATGTATAAAACTTTTTCAACAGTTTATTATTGAGTAAATAACAAATTATGATCTTAAACTAGAGATGTATGTACATCTGAAGACAAAATATACTGTGAGTATAAGCTTTACATTTTAAGTTTGTAACTAGTAAGTACTCTTTTATACAATACACACTATATCTAGTCCTTACACATGCAAAATAATGAACATTTTTGGTATGACTTTAAACTGTGTTCTGTCATTCTTAACAATATCTACATGTCCTGCCTTGATTATGCAAACACATTGTTATTTTAAGATATATATTGGGCAATAATTCCAACTGTGGTCATTGACACTCTTTTCTAAAGTTGTGAGTGCTTTAAAGATATACTTTAATTCTTGTCAGTAAAATTATACCTGGTAAATCTCTTAAAAGAATCTAAATTTTGCCTTATGAATAGAAACAAATAAATATATGTGAATATTTCTGTATAGCTGTGATGAAAATTTATGTTAACTTTATCATATATTAAATACATTTGTGTTTCCCAGGTGTACAGGCCTTTGTGGACACAATGCTTAGAAAAACATAATACTGACAGCTCTAGACTAAAGTTGTTTATGATAGTGAGCTTCTCAGTCTCCTGAAGGAACCTGTAAAAATGTACAGAGATTAATTTTGATTAACTCAGGTCTTACTACAATTTGGTTTTAAATACCCAGCAAAAAAATATAACCAAAAATGATATATAAAAATAGTGGCAACATCAAAAAGGGCTCCAAGCATTGCACTAGCCCCTCCGATGTTGGCCAGCTATATTCATGACATCACTATTATGGTTCAACAGGCTAAAAGGCCTCACAGGCCCCTATAGGGTCACAGCAACTCTCTTTAAGTTGCTAAGATAAAATAGTTATTTAGAACCACAGAGCCTTCACACCAAAGGAACTTTCATAAACATAGATAAAATTTGTTGTCTCTGGATAAATAATTTACATCAGATAAAAGAAACGTTAAACTTCAATGAGCCAACAGGTAAAGGCTAGCTGGTTCCAGGTACTGCCTACTCTAATCCCATAAAACTCTCTGGACTTGACTCCTCTCCACCCCCTCACTGTGCTTTTTCACTTTGCTTCTTGGGTTTGGCTGTACATTCTTATCTCTTAATAAGATTTGTTTTGTCTTGTCTGAATATAGTCAAAGTCCAAAAAGTTACACAAATGGAACCAGAGAAAAATGTGCCAGACTTTGTTTAATAAGATCCACCAGACTGAGCCCGTGAGGAGAGTCTACAACAGTTGAACCCTCAACATAACTTCTATCTTTAGCACCACTGATTACCTGGAGAAAACCCTGTGATTGCAGGGTTCCCGTACCAACCTCCGTAAAAAAAGGTCTTTGACCATGTTCTCTAGTGACAGGGATACTTACTTCGTGTGTGTGTGTGTGTGGGGGGGCTGTCAAAATAGTTTTAATTAGCTCATAAAGAGATGATCAGTGAAAGATAGGGCCAAATAAAATAGCATGCACACTGAGTTAATGATCAATTTAAGCAATACAGCTAGATAAGCCTAGGAATGTAAAAGCAAATGCAAGAAAAATGATAGCTAAAATAAGAAACTCCAAATCTCATGAAAAAAAATTCTTAGGTAGAATATGCTGTCATCAGTTAACTTGTCTGTAACTCCCTGATGGACTTAGAGAAATTCAGAAATGTAGTTTAACTAGTTTCCTTTGATCTTGGTTTCCTTTGAACTTAGCAAGCTGAATAATATTCTTTAGACTCTACATTAAAAAGCTTAAACTGTGCATGGTTATCCCAGACCCACGGAGCCACCTGTGAAAGGTAACTAAACAGGGTTCTAGTGTGCATAAGATGGAGATCCATGAAAGCAAGTCAAGAAACTGTTTAAAATCCTTCCTAGATAGATACAAAAATCTGTTTTTTCTTATCTTTCCAAACAACATCTCCCTTATAACCCCATTTCTCTATGTGATTTCCTTCTTTGAGGTCATGAGACAACAGAACCCATTTGTACAATGTTTCAGTACAAATACAGTGGTACCATGGTACTGGTCATCATTTGGTTCCAGGAAGCTTGACAAGCACCATACAGGATGAATATTGAGCAAATGGCTGTGGAAAGGGTAGCAAATAAGGAGCCAACTTACATGAATAGGCTCTAGTTTCCCAGTGAGTCCTGAAATCCATGCATTTCTAGGCAGTACAGTGACTTGAATAACAACAGATAATTGTTGTTATTCATTTAGGCAGAATTACTTTATATATCAATAAACTTTTGGTACTATAACTAATGAGCACCTAAGTATTAAACCAAAATATAGCAGATATCTGTCCTTTATCTGTAATATGCACATCTAACAGAGGATTTTCTACATTATTTTTCTGGACTACTGAGATTTGATATTCATGTTCATATAAATTATCAGTAAGTTCAGACACATTTTGAGAGTTTTCCAAACTTAACTTCATTTACTAACTTTATTCTGAATAATATTAGTTGAGTGGATAAGACAGAAGTCATGACCTATTATACAAAAATAATGTCTGTTAGTCATGAAAAAAGAAAAGACTCTATGTGCAAGGAATATGCTGAGTTTAGTATTTAGTGGAAGTATTTAGACCAATTATCAAAGTATTGTATTATTAAAGAAAATAATAGATTAAGCCTCATAGAATTATGAGTGGCATGTTAGATATAATTACAACTACATAAATATGGCATCATTGTCAATGAGATAGTGTTCAGTGATTATCAAGAAAATATTTTAATGTAATTGATCAGAATCAATGATGTAATGAGTTGAAACTGAGGGCAGTTACCTTCTGTCATGCTTTGATGGATTTTTCAATGACCCAAGATTATTCTAATACTGCATTGTAAGAAAATGGAGCAGGAAATTTCACTGTGATTCCACTATATTAAAAAAAAGAGCAGGCAAAATGTCATGATGCCAAGATTAGTTGTTTTAAAATAGAAGACACTATCCTTAAATACTTTCCCAATATAGTAAGGTATTAAAATTATAAAGTCAGCTCATCAAGTAGACTACTAATTTGAAATATGATCCTAAAGACAAATTTTCTTATATTTGAAAATTGCACCACAAAAGTCAAATCCTATCTCACTTTCCATACATTATCTGTAACAATGGTATGATCAAATATTGGAAAGAAATGCATAGAAATTATAAAATATTTCTTTCATCATGTATTTTATTCCAAGAAAATTGGTCTTATATTTAATCAGTGTATGACCTCCCAATTTCTTTAAAAAAATTTTAATTCTTTTGAACTACATCAGGTATCATGTTTGCTATTTCTCTGTCAACTTTTGAAATTCTTTTCTCAATTAGTATACATTTCCAGTTAATTTTTTAAAATTTCTCTCTTGTATAATTTTCTTTGGAGTTCTGAGGACAGAAACCTTAGTCTCACAAATAGAAATTTTATTTATTTTTATCTTTCTGAATGACAAATTAATTATAATTTAGTAATAATTTATTTTTGCACATTCATTCATTTTGTTTTCAAACTCTGTTTATTAAAGAAAATTACCAGAAATTTACTGTTTGTCTGTAATGTATCTATAGGGAAAGGTTATTTTTCATTCCAAAGTTGTGAAAATTTAACCTGATCTAGTATCCCTAAAATTTTACTCTTCCCACACTGTCTTGATGAAATTATTCGTTATCTCAAGTATGACACAGATAAAACCCAAGGGAATAATGATAATATCTGTTGATTCAGATATCCTGATTGTATAACAGTTCTGACCTTATGATTCATATAATTTAACTAAATTATTCTAGTATTGTATTACACACTATGGACATTATTTCACAATTTTCTTGCCTAGTTTTCAGTCATTCTCTTCCTGTGCTGCTGTTTAGCAGATGACTTGATCTAGGCAGGCCACCATGGCATAATTCATTCTAAAATACCTGGAACTCCTGAATCACAATGACATTTCCCTGCAGTCAAATTTAACTAAAGATTTATACCCCAAACAGTGCACAAGATCATAAAATCTCACAGAACCCACTTACCTAAAATATTCTACACTTTTTACAAACTATACCCACAATTTCTACTGATTCGATAATATGATATGCCCTACACATTGATTTACTTTTTCACTTTGACTTTTGTCTAGACTCAATATTTCACCTTCCTTTCTAGTCTTTAAACCACTTCATTACCCTATTTTTTCTAGACAATATGATATAGGGAGTGATATTTAATTTTCTTTTACCATAATCTTATTTTATATGCTTGATTTTAAAATACAAACAAGCAAATCCATAGCACCAATTACATAATTATGGAATGCTATTACTGAATTGTGTTATTGTACTCCAAAGTTAGAGCTTCTAGAGAACAGTTTACATCCTACTATCAAAGGCAATACAATCCTCAATGTTAGTTTACGTTCAGGTCACAGTTTGCTTTTCTGTGTTGCTGACTATCCTTTTTTTTTTTTTTTGCAATAAATCAAGAGGGACCAATCAATTTGATATTAAAGATAAATATCTCTAAAGAGATGAAAATTTTCAAGTGATCCATAAAGACATAAAAAGAGGAAATGGAAACGTGACTGGCAGGTAAGCAATGAGTATTTAGCTTTCCATTATTTTATTTATACTTAGCAAACTGTATTCAGGTGATTATGATAGTAAAGAACCTCAGGGAGAGAGAGGATAAAGACAAGAGTTTATGTTCAGGAAATGCTCCTCTCCATGCTATGATGTTCAAAACAAAAGCTTGGAGAAAGGCTGGGAAAATTTTCCTACTGGGCAATGTAAGTGACGAAGAAAAGAGGAAGTGCCATAGTAAGGAAAGTGAGACAGCCCGCTTCCATTCTTCTGCTGTAGATCAAAACTTTCAGTTCTTTGGATGGGGTAGAAAAACTTTATCACCTCTAGTAACAAAGAATAAAATACCTCTGGGCCGGAGATTTACCTCAGTGGTTCCAGCACCTGCCTCCAAGCATAAGGTCATCAGTTTGATCCCCGGTAACCACATACAATGCTGGGCGTGGTGACTCACGCCCACCAGCAATCAATACCACATACCACAGTGACAGGCGTGGTGGCTCACGCCTGTAATCCCAGCACTCGGGAGGCAGAGGCAGGAGGGTTGCTGAGTTCCAGGCTTGCCTGGGCTACATAGTGAGCTCAGGGCCAGCCTGAACTACAAAGCGAGACCCTGTCTCAAAAAACAAACAAACAAACAAAACAAACAAAAAACCCTCTACCCCTGGAAAAGAGAAGTGCCTGATACTTAGTATGCAATAAAGATACTCTAGCATTGGGGAGGATGGAGATTATGGAACTTAGAAATTTCCTTCTCCAAGACTCAAGACTTTTCTAAGTTTGTTGCTGAACCATGACAATAATTGCCACCATACTTCACAGAACTGAGAGGCAAGCAAAAATACTTGCTAAGTACTGCTAACCTGGGGGAGGGAGAAGGGAGAGTGTTACTCTCAAGAGCCACTGGCAATAGGGAGACAGACGGATGACAGGAAGATAATCAAGAGAATAATCATAGGGTAAATGGTCTCTACTAGAAGGACTGGGTAATGGTAGAAAAATTTGAGCCAATAGCATTTGAGAAGACTATGATTGCAACAATATTCTGACCTGGCATGGCTAGATACACTCAATTTTCACCTTACATCCTTAAAAGGCTAAATAAAGAGGCATGTCCATTTCCGGACATTTATCTACAAATTTAGTTTCAATCAAAAATTTTCTTGGGTGCCAGGGATTTAGCTCAGTGGTTCTCATACCTGCCTTGCAGGAAAAAGGTGCAGAATGTGATCTTTGTTACTATTTTTTTTTTTTTTCTTCTTGAGCCAGGGATTTAGCTCAGTGGTGAAGTGCCTGCCTTTCAAGGGCAAGATCATGAATTTGATCCCTGATACCGATTTTTTTTTCAGATAGACACAAAAGAAAAGAGGAATACAGTAAGGAAAATACACAAAATTATTGGTGGGATATGACTCAGATACTGAAATTGAAAATAACTACCATTAATATGTTAATGATATTATAACAAACATTAAAAACCTGTAGGAACATCTGGAGAATTTCACCAGAGACATGAAATGAGAGAAGCCAAAATGTTTTGTTTTAAAAATATCAAAAGAGATACAAAGCAATGATATTTTTTCTATTTCCTTTGACTTATTTTATTTATTGGTACATTATAGGTACACATCAAAATCACATACAACATTGAGAACTTGTACCACTATATGACATGACTTAATTCTCATTTTTCCCCTTCCCCTACCTAACCTACAACTTCCTGTCCCTATATGCACAAGCTTTGTTTCCCTTTTTCTTTTGCCATCAATTTTTTTCTTTCCCCTCATGACTTACCCCTAAACCCCATTTCCCTTTTAGTATTTACTATTTCACAATATCTACCATGCATTCTAGAACTCATTTATAACTTCAGTTTCTCATACCAGAGAAAAGATATGATATTTACACACCTGTGACTTTTTATTTTACTCATGAGTATGTCCTTAAGGTATGTTCATTTGAATATAAATGACTCAATCTCATCATTCTTTATTGCAGAATAATACTCCATTTTATTTTTAAAAAATCATATCATCTTTATCCAGTTTAGAGTTGATGGGCATTTGGGTTGTTTCAAAGAATAGCTATTTTGAAATTAGCCAGCAACAAATGCCTGTGTTATTGTGGAGAAAAAGGAACACTTCTCCACTGTTGGTGGGAATGTTGTCATCACTGGTGTTATGGGGCACACTGCCTTGTGACAGGCCCAAAAGAAACAGGACCCATCAATCACGGCCTGACATACCTAAAACTATACCAAAATAAAACTTTTCTTTTCAAAAGCTGAGAACAAAGGAAGTAATTTAAAAATGTATAAATGTATGCTCAGATTATGATCTTTAGTAGCAGGAAAGATACCTAGTACCAGGAAAGAAATTATGGATGTGTCATCTAGTTTAATGTCATCTTCTTCCTCCACAGTGATGAGAGCAAGTATATAACAAGTGGAAACAATATTTGTACAGAATTAAATGAACTGAAAAGAACAGACATGATGTTAAGTACAGAAAAGCAGCCTAAACTGAAGAGAAAATGTAAAAAATTGAGACAACATCAAAGAAGAATTGTTACAAGCCACTAATTGCTAAGTACTCTACAATATAATTCACAAGAGCTGTTTAATTCTCAGAAAAAAGTAAATATGAACTATCATTGAAAAGAAAAAAATACAATACAAATAAAAGCAACACTTAAAAGTATTTTGCCTATTGGATTGGCAAACACTGAATTATACCAGTAATGGTTATTGTTAGCTAAGGAAGCACCTATATCATTTTGTGAGACTTTAATATGCTAATGAGTTCAAAGAAACAATATTTATCAGTCTAAATTAAATACAAATGATTTTGGAATCAAATACTCTGCTTCTCAAAGTTGACATTACAGAACTATTTTAAGTTTTGCTAAAAGATGTGTACATTTTGTAGTATATAAATACAAATATGTATAGCACATTAAAATAAATGTCGATTTGAAATTTTTAGAGGATATATACTTAAGCAAAAAGCTCAAGTTACTAGATGCAATGCTTTCATTTACCATTATATTACAAAAGGATTCATTTACATACAGCAGTGGCTCAGTTCACAAACTTAATTTATTCTATGATTCTGGGTTGTAGCTTGATTTGGTCTTGAACTGAATCAAATTTTCCTCAAAGGTTCCATGTGATTAAGATCAATCTTTCTGACTCTCAAGACTGTGATCACAAAGAGATTTAGGTCATGAGGCAAATCAAATTTTCTCATAAGGTCAAATGTTAAAAAGGCTAACTCATTCTGAACTCTGCGCATATTTTAACCACAAAAATATGAAACAAACTGCAGTACAGTAAAATACAGCATGAAGATGGAGAACGCTAACCTTACTGGAGGCAGCTCCTGGCCTGGAGTTTGGGGAGCTGAGTGAAGAAGAGGTTATTGTCTGGAGGGAAAGCTCCCCTCCATAAGAGCCTGGGACATCACCTTCGGGGGTTTCCTCTCTTACCTTAAGAGTTACTTACTTCTGACCTGAATAACCCTCTGGAATTGAAAGACCCCGTTATCATCAATCTGATTCAATATTGTGTTATTACAGCTATGTTAGGGTGATGCTTCTCAAAGAAATCCTGTTATTCATTCCATGTTTCATTAACGGATTTTATCACATCACTGCTAACCTCCTACTCATCTTCCTTTTTCTCATTGAAAGTTCAGCAAGGGCTCTCCGATGCTTGTTCTGGACCTTGACAAGTTCTTCTCTAATAAGCTCCTTTGTCTGCACCGTTGATGTCCAGACCTTACCTTTAGCCTAAGGACACAATCTCCACCACTCCCTGTGCATCAGACCTTTCCAAGTCACATTCAGTCGCACATTCTGGGCACAGCTATTTCAGGCTGTTTAAGGTCTGATATGTGATATCTTTCCAATCTGTGTCAATGAGGTTGATGGAGTGGAGATGCTGAAATATTTCTTCCAGAATGTGTTTAGAATCAAAGGTGTTTCTTCAGTGACATTCAAACTTGATGAAGAATACCTTTGTGTACAGCTCCCTGAACATACAGTTCATCCAGGGTCCGCAGAAAAAGTGTCAGAATGGGGGAAAGAACATACTTTTATGAAGTCATATTCAGCATCCATATGATCCACCAAGACTAGGGGGTATGATGGGGAACTGTCCATCAGAAGGTGGCACTTTTCAAGCACTTGAGTATTAGAGAGGTATTTCTTAAAAGTGGGTGCAAACACCACACACAGTCCTTCTATGAACAATGACTTTGTGGCTCAAGTTTTTGTATTGGTCCACCACATGACTGCCAGTCTGGCCTTGTTTGGGTCCTGTTTCTTCTACGTACAAGGGTTCTGGGAACAGTAAAACAGTAGTGACTTAATTTTCATATTAGTGTTTGCATTCACCCACAGCAAAAAGGATGTAGCTGTTTTTCATAGGTTGTGTTCCAACAGCGCCTTTTCCTGCTGCACAACATAGGGCCTGTTCAGCACCTTCTTCTAGAAGACGTGACATTGCACTGTAGAATGATGTGTCTTTCTGCATTTAGGAATTCTGTGAATTTTTTCTTATAGGCATCTTCAGTGGTCTTTTCAGAACTGGACACCTCACCGTACCTTATTATGGCACTATGGTATGTGGTACTGATTATTGGGATTATGGTTGTGAGCCACCATGCCCAGCAATGTGGTATGTGCTACCCAGGATCAAGCTTTTAAGACAGACACCATAACAGCTGAACTAAATCCCTGGCCCTACATGAGCATTTTTTTTTCCTTTTTCTTTTAACTATCAATTTTTTTTCTTTCCCTTCTATACTTTCCCCTAACTTCCCTTTCCATTTTCCTTTTGCATGTTTTCTTTCTATTTCACATTACCATTTGAGTATAAATAACTCAAATTTACCATTTTTATGACTGAGTAATACTTCATTTAAAAAAATAAAACACATCTTTATCCAGTTTCTCACTGATGGGTATTTGGACTGTTTCCAAGACTTAGATATCACAAAGTGAGCTGCTATGAACATGGGTGCACATAAGTTGCTGTTGTAAGAATCTTTTAATTCTTTTGTGTATATGTCTAGCAGGGGAATAGCAGGGTCCAATGGGACCTTGAGTCCTAGTGTTTTGAGGAATCTCCACAGTGGTTGCACAAGTCTACATTCCCACCAAGAGTGGAAAGTGTTCCTTTGTCCCCAAAGCCTCGCCATCATTTGTTATTGGCTAATTTCATGAAAGCAACCATTCTCTGTTGAAAGAGATGAAATCTCAATGTTGTTTTCTTCTTCATCTCTCCAATGACCAGTGATGTTGAACATTTCTTCGTGTGTTTCTTAGCTGCCTTCACTTCATCTGAAAAAGGTCTATTAATTTAAGATATCCAGTTCTGAACTGTCTTTAAATTGAGTCTTTAGATTTTTGATGTTTTAAAATTCTTTATATAGTAATATAAAGAATATATATATATATAAATATAATATATATAGTAATATATTACTCTATATAGTGATCTTCTGTCTGAGAGAGAGTTGGTAAAAAATCTTTCCTATATTGTAGGTTGTCTTTTCACTCTGCTGGTGGTTTCTTTTGGTGTGCAGAAGGTTTTAATAACATGAGATCTTAGTTGTTGATGGTTTCTGCTAGGTTTATTCATGAAGTCTTTCCCTATGCTAATACTTTCAAGAGTTCTACTTAACTTATTTTGCAGCAGGTTTACCGTTTCTGTTTTGCTATTTAGGTCTCTAATCCTCTTTGATTTTAGTTTGGTTCATGAAGAAAGATAGATTCAGCTTTAATCTTTGGCAAGTTGAAACCCAGTTTTTCTAGTAACATTTGTTAGAAAGGCTGTCTTTTCTCCATTGAAGATGTTTGTCTCCTTTGTGAAAAATGAAGTGGCTTAGTATATCTTGGGTACACATTTCGGTTTCTTAGATGCTATTTTGAAAGAAATTGATACTCTGATTTTTCTTTCCATAAGTTCATTGTTCATGTATACAAAAGGTATTGATTTTGGAGTGTTTGGAGTGTTAATTTCAGAGTTTAGCAGTGCTCTAAAATGTAGCAATTAATCTAGCACTCATTTGCCTGAGGTTTTAGGATCTTCTATATAGAGTATCATGTCATCAGCAAATAATAACAGTTTAAATTCTTTCTTACCTATCTTGTACCTTATTTCTATCTCATCGACTTGCACTGGATAACGTTTCCAGCACTATGTTGAACAGGAGTGGTGATAATAGACATCCTTATCTTGTTCCTGATCTTAGCATGAAAGGTTTCAGTTTTTGATCATTAAATATAATGCTGGCTGTTGGTTTCTCATAAATAGCTTTTGCTAGGTTGAGATAAAGTTGATCTGTTTTCTGTAGGATTTTGATCATGAATGGGTGTTGGATTTTATCAAATGCTTTTTATGCATCTATTGAGAAGACCATATGATTTTTGTCCTTGAGTCTTTTAATATGGTGTATTATTTTTATTAGTTTATGTATGTTGAATCATCTTTGCATCCCTGGGATGAATCCAACTTGGTCAGGGTGTATAATCTTCTTGATGATTCTCTGTATTGTTTGCCAGTATCTTACTGAGGATTACAGTGTTCAATGGAGAGATTGCCCTGTAGTTGTTTGTTTATTTGTTTGTGTTTTTATGGTTGCATCTTTCTCTGCTTTTGGAATCAAGGTAATAGTTGCTTCCAGGAATGAATGGGAAATAACTGCTTCCCTTTTGATTTCAGTAAAGAGTTGGAGAAGTAGTAGCATTTGCTTTTCTCTAAAGAATTTCTAGAATTAAGCAGTAAAGCCATCAGGACCAAGGCTTTTGTTTTTGGTAGGTTTTTATTTAAATTTTCTTTTTTTTTTTTTTTTGAGACAGGGTCTCACTGCAGTTCAGGCTGGCCCTGAGCTTGCTATGTAGCCCAGGCAAGCCTTGAACTCAGCAGTCCTCCTGTCTCTGCCTCCTGAGTGCTGGGATTACAGGCATGAACCTCCACACCCGGTTTTAATTACATTTTCAATTCCACATACTAATATTGGGTGTTTAGCACTTTTATATCTTCTTCATTAAACTTTGAAAGTTCACATGTCTAGGAATTTATGCATTTATTCTGTGTTTTCCTTCTTATTAGAGTACAAATTCTCAAAGTACGTGTTTGTTAGCCTCTTGATTTCTGCTGGATCTGTGGTGATTTTCCCTTCTATTCCTGCTGGTATGGATTTGAGCCTTGTCCTTCCTGTTGTTTATAAGATTTGCTAAGGGTTTGTCAATTGTATTTCTTCTTTTCAAAAACCAACTCAAATTCATTGAATTTTTTGTATCATCCTCTTAGTTTCCATTACATTAATTTCTTCAACTGCAAACAGCACACAAGAAACTTCACAGAAAGTGTGCACAAGTCTGTGTGTGGCCAACATCTCATCTAGAGGAAGCCAGGACTCTATGTCAGGGCAGGGAAGATAGTTATGGTCGTGTTCATTGCCCAATGTGGAGTACAGGAAGATAAGCAAAACTTTGACAAATATTGTTTACAAACAACTATTTACAAAGAGAAGCATTCATTAACTGAGGTATTAATATATATTTTGTTAGAAAAAATATATATGTATATATTAATAGAAACCCCAGAAAAAATTAGGGCTGGAGAAAATGTCCTACCTGACTGAGATAGGAAAACTATCATTTGATCAAATAAAAGCTTTTACACTCTGCTATAAAGGGAATGTAAACAGTGGCACATGTAGCTTCAAGAGGTCTGAACTGGTGCAATTCAATAGTATAAGTTAATCAACAAGATGACATATGACAAAATCTTCTGAGAAAGCTTTTTCTAGATTACAGAGAGTTCAAAGAGGTTTTAAAAATATAACAAAAATTGGTGCAAAAGTTTATTTTTAATTTCTGCCCTGAGATAAATGAGGTGTTTATCATATTGATTAAGATTAGTTGGGTTGTTGTATTCCAGAAAGACTTTGAAGTACATCGATGAATAATGAACTTTAAAGTTCATTTTTGGTCACAAACTTCACTTCCTACTCAGTTATCTAAGAGCAGTTTTGTGGTGTTCTAAAAGAACAGTTCTAGTTTTCACCATGGAGAGCTTTTAATTCATGAGTAGTCTTTCAACACTTCTTGTTTACTACTTATGTAATATAAGTCCTAACTCAACTAGTTTCTTGTCAGTCATCTTGACAGTGTCTCACCCAGCCCCCAATCATACGTATTTTTAAATTGATTTTATTGATACATTTTATATACACATCATGATCACAATTGACATTGAGAATTTGTACCAGTGTATGACACAAATTCTCATTTTTTTTCTATGAACAGAAATTTTCAGTGATCATGAAGGTGAAAATATATTTTGGATTAAGCAAAATGTACTCTTGCCCTGCATATCTCATAGGCAGCAAATAAATTCAACTGTCCAGAGGAACAGAGAGTAGAGGAGCTAAAGAACCCAGGAAAAACAAAATCACAATCACTTCCTAATACCATGCTCATTCCTCACTTGTTTCTTGTTTTGTTACGTGAACTTACTCCCTTGAATCGTTATTCTTATTGCACAGTTTAAAAAACTTTTGGCTTGACAATGATTAAAATGTTTAACGATGCTTAGAGTTGTATTGCATCTAGTTCATTAAGCAACTTCTATCAGCCTGGATTTGTTGTCAATTTTTACTTGTTGGAGTGTTTCATTTACAATTCCAGTTTGAACTGTAATAAGGTGGCTGATAAATAATGATAGTTAACAAGCACGATTAAAACTACTCAGGGCAGCACTCTATAAGTGTATAACAATTACAGTAACAAATGATAGTAGCAATATGTGATTATCTGTGTGTTATTCAACTGATTTAGCGCAACGTCTTGTTCTTTTTTTTTTTTTAATGTTCCATTTTTATTTTACTGGTTTAGGACCCTGCATTTGATTCAGTATTATACCTGTTGTATTTCTAAAGAAGAATAGAATGAAGATTTTGAAATGTAAGCATCAAATAATGTGAAGAAGTACTTGTGAAGGACTGAATTTATTACATGTCACGACATGGACTCTAAGATTCAAGAAAAAAAGAATTGGACAGAGCAGTTGTTAAAAAAAACAGCATGGCTAGCAATGAATTTCTCGGATTCTGCTTCAATATTTCAACCATGTGAATTAGGAAAATACGTTTTTTTCCTTCCTTAAAATTATCCACTCTAATTTCAATTAATGGAAAATAATGTCACAGCATTTTAAATAGCTAAAAACTGCAATTTGTTGCATATTTTCCTTCCAAGACTTTAACTATTGAGTGAATATCTACAATCAATAGAGAAAACAGTATTTAGTCAATAGTGATACGTTCATTGCTTTCTTAACATTCTCATTAGTGATTTACATATAAATATTTGTAACACATTCAAACACTTTTCAACTTCTTCCACAGAGCTGTATTCTGAGTATCAATGCACTTGAAACTCCAAAATGATTTGAATGAGTCAAGGGATTTCTTCAGAAAAATTGCTCATGCTTTAATATGTGTGTGCTCCATTGAAGAAAGATTTAAAGTGGAACTACTTTTAGAAAGCCTCTTCTTTGAAATAGCAACAAAAATTTCAGAAAGGCTTAGAAAGAATACTTGAAACAGGACAGATGCCTAGGTTTCATATAATAACTGTTTAAAAGAGAAAATCCCTTATATATCATCCATATTGGAAAGTTCTTCCAAAGTACTTAAGTTTTAAGCTTAAAATTTAAAGATTTAAAAATATATTAGATGTCACATTAGTTTCCCTTAAAACGTGTGCATGGGTGGATTCTGTGATTCTGTATATTTTACCACAAAGAGACAGTGATACTTGATTACTTTTAAAAAGGTACTTTTTTCTCATCTCCTAAGGATTCATAAAAAGATACTTTGTAGGGATGTGGGTAAAAATGAGAATTAACTTGTGCCATACACTGGTACAAATTCCCCAATGTTGTCTGTGATTGTGAGCTGTATATAAAATGTGCCAATAAAGAATTCAGTTTTTTTTTTTAATAAACACACCAGTCCTTCTGCCTCTGTCACTCCAGTGCTGGGATTACACGTGTGCGCCACCACACCTGGCTTGTTTTAACATTTTACACACCCTTCAAGCTCAGTATCTTTGTTCCTCAGTTCATTTGAAAAGGCTGAAAACCTTATTAGAGATTTACTGTCTTGAGATAAAAATCCAAACAGCTGGGTTTAAATTGTATACAAGCTGTTGCTCATCTGCATGATTTCTTTTGAGTGTTTTGTGAACATTTTGTTTTTTAAATGTCATGCAACTACATTGCCTTCATATCTTAAGCTAATGTGTATTCTGTGTATGTAAGATATATTAAAAGTTATTATTTTAAAAATTGAATAAAATATAATTAAACATTGCAAATATTATTGTTCCATATTCTACAGAGAATCAGCAGTAAATGATAGATTATTATATCTAGGTAAATTAAAATCAGTAATTGCCACTAGAAATTTTCAGTACCATCTTACAGTTTCTAATTAATGGCAATAGGTAAGAACACAGTGTTTAAAAACAATTTTAGCTGGGTTTATTGTAAATTTAGAAAAGACTTTGATACAAACATGATGTTGAACTGTATGTTTGAATAAGGTGATTAGTGGTTTTATAAGGAGAAAATTTGCTTTAATATTAATTATCCTGTTCTAGTTCAAAGTTTTCTCTTCATTTCTGCTGTGCTAAAAGCACATAATAACATTACATTACAATTGTTTCAACTGTTATGTAATGCCTCAAACTTTTAATGTATTAATTTTTAGAGAAGCTTTTGGTTCATAGCAAAATTGAATTAAAGATAGTGGTTTCCTGTATAGCTCCAGATCTCTCACATGCACGGCCTCCCTAGTTGTCAACATTCTTTGCCACAATAGTACATTTATCATAATTGATAAGCTGACTGGATACATCACAATCACTCAAAGCTGTTGGTTAACATTAAGGCTTGTTTTTGATGTTTCACATACTTTTTCTCATGGGTTTGGGCAAATATATCATGATGTAATCCCTTATCATGTCCTATATAGAATTTTTAACACAGTGATTCTATCTACGCTTGGGACTTACATCAAATATGTCGTGCAAAGGTAAGAAAATGATTTATTATTATCATTATCCTATGACAAACAGCTTACAATCTATTTTATTTAAATCTTTATGGGTTAGTATGTACAAAGTTGAGACTTAATTTTTTTATCTTTTTTGCTTATTCAACAAAGGCAGTCCATATGTATAGAGCTTTTTAACATAATAAAATTACACCTGAACATTCTTGAAGTTAAGCCATGCAATATCACAATAGTAAAAGATTTGAAACTTCTCTAGATCAGAGGTTCTTATTTGTGATGTTGAAATTTTGACACTGCATACCATAGAAAAACTAAGCCAGACTTATGGTAGACAGGAGAGTCTTGACATTTTTACCACTGTGTCATAAAATTATCATCATCTGTGTAACATAGTACAGAATAGTCAGAAATACTTGCCCATAGAGAACCATTGATTATGGGATTCGTTATCGGGCTTCAAAGTAAAGCTCATTTAGTTTAATGGTATAATCACCATTTTATGGTGCCTTTACTTCTATTTATTGGAATGACTAAATTGGTTTTGCCTCATTGTGATTTAAGCCTTTATTAACTACATATCATTTAAGGTTAATGTTTTTACAATTCAAGTGTAGCCTATCATGACTAGAGTACCTTCTAGTTCTACCAGAAACAACTCAAGCTCACAACCACATAAAAGGATTATAAACAGCTCTTAAATACCTAATTTTCTTTTGAAAAATAAATGTAATTAGTTCTGGAAAATTCAGTTAAATTTAGAGATTATTACTGCATGACTTAATCTTTCTCAAGTGTATGAAACAAAACAATTCTTATCTTCAAAAGTTTGCTAATTGAATTAAGAAAAGTCATATTCTCAAAAACTCAAATGTCATTCTTAATCCCTAAGATAAATAAAGCTACATAATGTTAAAAATGCAATTATACTTTCACCCAAGAAATCTCCAGCTGGATTTATTGCAGCTGTATAGCATGGAAATGAAATATATTAGTTGTCATTTAGCATTACTTATTGTTAAAACAGGCACATTGTTTAAATTAGACAAAAATTGATTAAACAGGGCAATACATACTTTCCAGAAATGTTCCTGAATATTGCTACCTATCAAAAACAGCTTTTTTATTTATTTTTTTTTGCTGAGTTGTTTGTTTGTTTATATTATTTGACCTTTCCTGAGGTAGGCCTGGGCATCCAAATAACTATGTGCTCATCAAGGCACTGCGTGGTCACACATGTATGTAATCTTAGCACTCATTTAGATGCTGGAGGATTAAACCCACCCTGGCCAATTTAGTAATTTGGCAAAATCCAGCCTCATAATAAAATTTTAAAAAATAACGTGGGGCTGGAGGGTTAGCTCAGTGGTTCTGGCGCCTGCCTCACAAGCACAAGGTCCTGAGTTCAATCCCCGGTAACCACATACAGTGCTGGGCATGGAGACTCACGCCTGTAATCCCAGCACTCGGGAGGCAGAGACAGGAGGATTGCTGAGTTCCAGGCTTGCCTGGGCTCCATAGTGAGCTCAGAGCCAGCCTGAACTACAAAGCGAGATCCTGTCTCAAAAAACAAAAAACAAAAAAACAAAACAAAACAAAAAAATAACATGTGGTGGAAATGTACCTCAGGCCCTAGATTCCAGTTTCAGTACCCAAACAAATTAAAAAAAAAACACAAAAAGTTGAATGGAGAGTTTTAGCATTAGGAATGAATAAAGTAAATTCCTCTGTCCTCCATGATTTTAATTCTGGTCCATTATCATTTTCTTCAGTGATTTATTTCTTAATTCTTTAATGATATTGGTGTCTGTGTTTATTTCCTTCTACTACATATTTGAATTCCTCAACTCTTTCTTCTCCAGTGATCACATCTTCTAATAAACCCACAAGCGTGGCCAGCCAGTGGCACTTCCACAGAATTTACCAAACAGTGTCTCCTAAAAATCATAGCTCTTCCAACATCACCTATGTTTACCTCACACACTCTAGCATTCTGGTTCCATTGATCTTTCAGTCCCACCACTACCTGATTTTTTTTTATCATTTCAAATTTTTTTATTTTATTTTATTTTATTTTATTTTGAGACAGGGTCTGGCTTTGTCATTCAGGCTGGCCCTCAGCTCACTATGTAGCCCAGGCAAGCCTGGAACTCAGCAATCCTCCTGTCTCTGCCTCCCAAGTGCTGGGATTACAGGCATGAGCCACCACGCCCGGCATTATCATTTCAAATTCTTACAGCCCTTCATTTCCTCCCCCTCATTGTCATACACATACTCATACTATTTTGAATTTCATGACCATTTCTCTCTATATCTTCCTGCGTGAGATATTAAGCTTTTCCCCTGGCTCTCTTCACACTTACTTAGAGCTAATGATACAACCTTAGGATCTTAATTTTTCCCCTTCCTCCAGAATTGCACCCATGACATTGAATCCGACCCGGAGGAGAAGAAAACAACAACAAAACCCAGGAAACACAACCAAATAAAAGTACTGTGATTGTGAAGCTCCTTGAATACTGTCTGGGAACAGTACTACAGTCTATATTACCAATATATTACTTTTCACTTTTCTTTGATGACTATATTAATGTTTTGTCTTTTCTTGTCAACTCGTCTAGACTCCATTTCCCCTTTCCATTCTCTGCTGGAAAATGTGGGAGGAAAACAAAATGATGCTTACAATTTCTTGGTCTTGGTTGGGTTAGGAAGTGTTTCATCATATGACTTATTCACATGACAATGCACAAAATCATTTCACTATATATTTAAACTATCAAGACAATATGGATTTAGATGTTTATATAAAAATTTCAAGAAGCAGCCAAACTTTGTAGCTGATTTTTATTAAAGTTAATATATTTTAGAGATTAAAGAAGTTAAAATAAATTTAATTAAAGTTCCTCTCAAATAAAATGTTACACAATGATTTAAAAATATAGCGACGATGGGCCGGAGGTCAGCTCAGTGGTTCTGGTGCCTGCCTCGCAAGCGCAAGGTCCTGAGTTCGATCCCCGGAAACCACATATAATGCTGGGCGTGGAGACTCATGCCCACCAGCAATCAATACCACATACCACAGTGCCGGGCGTGGTGGCTCACGCCTGTCATCCCAGCACTCGGGAGGTGGAGACAGGAGGATTGCTGAGTTCGAGGCTTGCCTGGGCTACATAGTGAGCTCAGAGCCAGCCTGAATTACAAAAGCGAGACCCTGTCTCAAAAAAAAAAAAAAAAAATATAGCGACGACTATTAAACAAAATTATGGTGTTTTCTATAAACTATCAATATGAAGTGTTGTGCATAAGCGTGTAAAATTATTTGATTTAAAAGGTTATGTTTGTGGGCTGGAGATTTAGCTCAGTGGTGCCGGCGCCTGCCTTGCAAGCGCAAGGTCCTGAGTTCGATCCTGGTAACCACATACAATGCTGGGCGTGGTGACTCACGCCCACCAGCAATCAACACCGCATACCACAGTGCCGGGCGTGGTGGCTCACGCCTGTCATCCCAGCACTGGGGAGGCAAAGACAGGAGGATTGCTGAGTTCGCAGCGGCTTGCCTGGGCACCATAGTGAGCTCAGGGCCAGCCTGAACTACAAAACGAGACCCTGTCTCAAAAAAAAAAAAAAAAAAAAAAAAAAAAAAGGTTATGTTTGTGTGCTTAGAGTGGGTTCATAATATTTTCAATTATTTCTATCATGTATAAAAGAAAAAAGAGGGAGTCATTAGCATACTAACCACATTAAAAAACCATGATATTGCATGAGTTTTCCACAAAGTAAGAGTAACTATCATGAGACTTGGAGCCTTAAAAACTGAGAGAAAAGGAAGCAAAGATCGAGATGGGAAGAAAAAAAAAATGTTTTGTTCAATACAAGAAGTGATTGAAGACAGGAATAAACAAATATGTTAAATTTAGCCAAAAAGTCATGTAAAATGAGGAGTGAACACTGAACATTAAATTTCACGGCATGTACGTTATGACTAACAGTTTTGTTTGTTTTTGAAACAGGATCTCATTTTGTAATTCAGGCTGGCCCTGAGCTCACTATGTAGCCCAGGCAAGCTTTTAACTCACAGAAATCCTCCTACCTCTGCTTCCCCAGTACTGGGATTACAGGTGTGAACCACCATGAGCGGCATTGTAGGGTGTGGTACTGATTGCTGGTGGGCGTGAATCATCACGCCCAGTATTGTGATATGTGGTACAAGGGAGTGAATTTGGGACCTTGTGCTTGCGAAGCAGGCGCCAGAACCACTGAGCTAAATCCCTGGCCAATGGGTGAGATTTATAAAGGCGGTTTTTATTTAAAAACTGGACACAAAAAATGTAATAGAAGTGGAGTTAGGGAAATAAGAAGAAATGGACTGAATGTATAGTTGACATATTTATAAGAAGTTTGGCTTCAGAACTGAACAAAGAAATGGTCAGTACTTGCTAGTGATTAAAGAAAGAGAAGAAAGGAAGTGGAAGGGAGACCAGCTATGGCCCTTAGGGTACTTGAAGGATAATGAAGACATCCGCAAGTGACCCAAAATGAGAGGGTGTTCATTTACTGGAGAACAAGTAGCAGGAAAGCTGTGCTGTTTGGAATAATCAAAGCAAGCAGGAGATAGTAGACTGAGATGCTTAAAACTGGAATTAGGAAGAGGAGTACTCAGAATGCAAGGAATCAGTAGGATGGAGATGGGGAAAAAGAGACTGAAACGTGAGAACCAGAAACCATTTTGAGAAAACTGTGCCAGTGGAAAGACAGATGAAGTCCTAGGGGGAGTATTTGGGTCTTATATACATCTTCAAAACCGAAGCTCTCTCTTTTTTTAAAAATTTTTATCTTTATTGGTGCATTGCATATACACATTGTGATCACACTTAATGTTGGGAATTTGCACCAGTATATGACACAATTTAATTCTCATTTTTTCCTGTTCCTCTACCCACCCCAGAAGCTCTCTTTATTGGTACATTATATATACAATTACGCTCAACATTGAGAACTTATACCAGCATATCACATGACTTAATTCTCAATTTTTCCCTTCCCTTACCCATCCTACAATCCCCACCCCTATATGCACAGGCTTTGTTTCCTTTTTTTTTCTATCAATTTTTTTCTTTCCCCCATTACTTACCCCTAACACTCATTTCCCTGTGAATATTTACTATTTCACAATATCTACCATGCATTCTAGAACTCATTTACAACTTCAGTTTCTCATACCAGAGAAAAGATATATTTATACATCTGTAACCTATTTTTTTCATTTATGAGTATGTCCTTAAAGTACATCCATTTCAGTATAAATGACTCAGTCTCCTTATTCTTTATGTCAGAGTAATACTCCATTTTATTAAAAAAAATCTTTATCCAGTCTCCCATTGATGGGCATCTGAGTTGTTTCCAGGATTTAGCTATCACAAACTAAGCTGCTATGAACATGGGTGCCATATTTTGCAGTGAAATGAATCTTGTAATTCTTTTGTGTACTTCCCCAGCAGGAGAATAGCAGGGTCAAATGAGACCTTTTTAATTTATTTTTTAAGCTGAGCAATAATTTTACATTTATCTCTCAGAAATAGGATAATGTAGGAGGAGTGAATATGGAGACAAAGGAGGAAAAGACCAAATAATCTGTGTACTGCATAACAGTGAGCTAGGAGAATGTTAGAGGTAGTTACCCAGCAAGTCTAAAGGAAAAAAAAGTACCTATAAATACTTTTTTTCTTGTTATAAAAATATTACATGATAACATTTTATCTGAATTTGATTTTCAAAAAATATTTTATTAATGTGAAAAAAAGTCAATTGTCTTGCTTTTTTGGGTCATAAATTTGAAAAGTGTATTTTCATGAAATCAGATATAAGAAAATTGAAATAGCAGAGTCAGAATGCATCTACACTAAATTATATCTTTCCATTAATCATAAAAAACCTAAGGTTTTCCCACAGTGCCATACACACAATTTTTTAAAAAACCAGCAAATTACAGAAACACAATCTATAAATTGATATATTTAAACACAGTGCAGCTTAACTTAAATTTTTAATTTTAAAATCATTGTAACATGGCTCTACCTTTGTAGGTACTAATTAAGAAATAAAGTTTCAGATTATCTGTTACCATTGTTTCTTAAAAATTATAAAACAATTGTTTACGATGAGCAAGAAGATAACAGAAAAAAAAAACACTGAACTATTTCTACCCTGTGCAGAGAAGTAAGTGTATCAATGACCTGATAGCAACATCTTGTGAGTAAAGAGTTTTGTAGATTGTGGATCCTCCCACATTTCCCTCCAAGGCAGAGTGCAGAACCATGTGTGCTTGGATAGTACACAGGGAAAACCCAGTGGAGAAATCTAAATTGAGACGACGGTGATGATGATGATGATGATGATGACGATTTTTGCATATTTGAGATGATGTTGACATTAACTTATTTTTCCACTGAGACAAACAGTACCATAAACTCCATAAGTGTAGAAAGCTTTCTTTCTCTTATTTAATATATTAAAACCATAAAGTAGCCCCTAATGACCAAAATACATTGAAAGATTTCATTACATTTCACAATGTTGAAGAGCTCTGAAACCTCTACTAAAACATGAACTAAAATTAGTAATATGAAAATGAAAAGGGGAATTAGAAGAATAGGGAATGAGGAGGGAGATGGGAATTGAAAACAAGATATACATATTATGTACAAATATCAACTCCTGACGATGATTGCAAAAGGCATGTGTTGCAATAAAAAATACTAATAAAAAATCTTAGAGCCAAAGATTTAACTCAGTGGTTCTGCCACCTGCCTAGCAAGTACAAAATTGGTAACCACATACAACATTACTGGGTGTGGTGACTCACAACCACCAGCAATCAGTAGCACATACCAGAGCGCCGGGTTAGTGGTTCATGCCTGTAATCACAGCACTCGGGAGGCAGAGACAGGAGGATTGCTGAGTTTGGTGTTTGCCTGGGCTACTCAGTGAGCTCAGGGCCAGCTGGAACTACAGAGTGAGACCCTGTCTTAAAAAAAAAAAAACAAAACATCTTAAATGCACTTATAAGGTTCATATTTATACGGATGCCAACTATCTAGAGTACTGTTATCAAACTGTTGAATGGATGAAATCCACAGAGAAACGATCAAGCTCATTTTAGCCATTAGTTTCAACCACTTATATTTTAACCTTATGAGGAACCATAAAAACATTTTTTTTTATTTTTTTGAGACAGGGTCTCGATTTGCAGTTCAGGCTGGCCCTGAGCTCACTATGTAGCCCAGGCAAGTCTCGAACTCAGCAATTCTCCTGTCTCTGCCTCCTGAGTGCTGGGATTACGGGTGTGAGCCACCACTCCTGGCACTGTGGTGTATGGTACTGATTGCTGGTGGGCATGAGTCACCACGCCCAGCATTGTTGTATGTCGTTATGGGGAACTGATCTCAGGACCTTTCACTTATGAGGCAGGTGCCAGAACCACTGAGCTAAATCTCCGGCCCATAAAAATATTTTTAGTAGTATAACTTAGCAGAAAAGCATCCTACTTCCTTTCTGTATCTATTAGTAGCAAGAACCATAGGTGAGGACAAGGGTAAATCAATAATGAGGGAGAAAAAAGTAGTGGACCATGATTAGATTCTAGTTGGAATAATCATTTTATTCTGCAAGTTGGGGCAAATACAGAGACTTAGTTAAATCATGACTAGAAAGAAGAATGTTCTTTTAAGAATGTCAAGAAAACTCATTATTGTACTTTAAAAATAAATATCACTAGGTTTTGTTCAGTTATTTCAAGTATTTTTAATCCAGAATGAAATTACTTCCTAAGTATAGAAAAGTAAGTCTCTATATAACATAGCTGCTGTCATTTTTACTGTGAATATGTGATTTTTAAAAAATAAGTTTGAACCATTAATATATTTTAATTATGGGACAGATCAAAATGCTTTAAAAGTTGTCAGGCTTGGAAAGTATTCTAAAATTAATTTAAAAGTCATGAAATAAAATATTGCATTACATCATATTAATTGTCTTGACAAAAGCATAATTTTCACTTGCCTATTTTCAGATTCCTTTTCTTGCCAATGAAATATTGTGTTATAAAATAAAGAGTGTGAACTTTAGAGTTAGTCTGGATTTTAAAGTCCCCTTCTTGATGAGTTAAGGATGTGATTTAAATGTCTGAAACTTGCTTCCAGCTTTTTCTGAGAAAAGCAAATAATGTATGCATTAAAGATTCTCTGTGAGGAAGTTGTTAGACATCATTGTAAAAGGAATGCACATGACACATAATAAGTAATTCACAAAGAGTATATTTCCTTTATTATCTTCCAGTGATGAAATCAATATTTAAATACAAAGTCATTCCATCACCAAGAATATTCAGCGTGCATAATGAAAAAAATTAAGAAAATATTTAACAAAGTATCCCAAGAAATGGTAATGTTCCTGAAATAAATTTACATCACAACAATCTTAACCCTTACAAATTCTCAAATTTAAAAGAGAATATTCATCATATGACTTTCTGGTTTCTAAGATTATTCTAACATCAGATCATGTAATGTCATATTCATTGAAAGGATTCTTAAAATACTGTATTATGATTACCAGATTATTTGAACAACTTGTGTATTGTTAGGAACATGAACTTTCTAATAAGCTGATGTGTCCTGTCATAGTGTAGAAAAAATGATCTAGAATTGTCAAACATTTTTGAAGTTCTTGTATTAAAATTAGTATTATTCTAGGGCTGGGGATTTAGCTCAAGTGGTACCGCGCCTACCTTGGAAGTACAAGGACCTGAGTTCAATCCCCAGAACCGCTCAAAAAAAAAAAAAAGTATTATTCTGTTGAATTGGGAAAATAAAGAAAATAACTTCTAAAATATATTCAGAGATATTGAGAAATTTGAATCTAAAACATATAGAAATGAAACTGATCAGTTAGCCAACAAAATAACATAAAACTTGGAAAAGTTTTTGCACACAACTCTTGATGTGTATTCATTTAGTTGCAATTTGTAAAATTTTCTTTGTTTAATTTTTCTAAATCATTTTGCTTTGGAATAATATAGAAGGCTCAATGAAAAGAAAAATAAGAAACATTCCTTCACACTCTTTGCACTATACTTTGTTCTGGGATTTCACTTTCTTTAGAAATGTCCCGTAAATGATTTCCTGCATTTCATGAAGACAAATTTGAAAATGTAAGCATTTCTTCACATGGACTGCACCACATACCTGCCGACTCAGTTCCCAGTCCACCGGTCTAATCTCCCTGCAGAGGTGGAGCCATCAAAGCAATATATTAACATGTCTGAAGCTCAGGTCTATTGCTTTATGACTGTTCTTCATTATCGTCAACCAATCAAATCAAGAAACTACTAAAAACCTGTTACTTTCAGAAACGATTCCCAGGTAACAATTTTCCAAACTAGTTTCCCATGATGCAGGTTGGGATTTTTGCAGCTCTGAAGTAGAGATTCTGACATAGCCTGAAAACACAATGGGCCATCCTGAGAATAACATGTGAGGTGAGGGGTCAATACACAGTTTAAGCCAACAATAAAGGGAAGAATTTTGGAGTCTGAGAGTACAAATACAGTTTTAGGATTCCTAAGGATTTTGCATACTGTGCTCAAAATGCAAACATCCTTTTAAATCAAAATCTAAAATGCAAATTAGTAGTACAGTCTACAAGGAACAGAAAGTAAATTAAAAGAGATATGACATTAAGGTCAAAGAAAAATTATTCACATAAAAGTGAAGAAAAAAATAGAGACATACTTCAGAATGTACAAGTGCATTATTTTTATTCTAGAATTTGGTTGTTTTCAGTTGGTTTAACATCACAATGTAACATGCCAATTATTGTGTTAAAAGCTAATATAAGAAACTTTTTTTTCCACAAGCTTTCTTCCTATGGAGGAAAAAAGTTGACAGTATTTTTTGTTATGGTTTGTATCTATTTTTCTTTTTTTTCTTTTTGGTACTGGGCACAGAACCCAGGACCTTTACACTGAGCTTTATCCAAAGCCCTTTCTATTTTAATAATTTATTTGTTTTTTGAGTCCGAGTTTCCCTAAGTTCTAAGGTAGCCCAAATTACAACCCTCCTGGCTCAGTTTCTATAGAGCATGGATACAGGTCTATGCTGCCACACAGGCTTATTATTTTTAACCAAACTTTTAAAATTGAAAGCATTATAAATTTACATGAATAGCACAAAGTGCCATTGCACCCTTCGCCTAGTTTTTGCAGGTGTGACATCTTGCAACACTATAGTAATATCATATATAGGACACTGAAGTTGATACAGTCAAGATAAGATAAAAAACACTTCCTACCCGACAAGGGTACATTTATCACTGACTTCAGTTTCTATCTCTCCTCAGATTCTTAAGATCCAGAAACAACTAATTTCTGTTTTTCCTATATTCTTTGGCGATTCCAAAATGCCATATAAATGAATTAATATAGATATACATATTGATATATTTTAAAACTAGTTACAGATTCTTTAGATTGCTTGTATCTTTAGCTCATCCTATTCTTAGTTGGTAGGCTATGGTATAAATATATTATAGCTTTTTTAAAAATTGAATTCTTTATTGGTACAATTTATATACATCTCAAAATCACGTATAACTTTGGGGAATTTGTACCAGTATATGACACAAGTTAATTCTCATTTTTACCCATATCCCTACCCACCCACACCTCCTCCCCCCTTTATACATGCTCTTTTATTTTCTTTCTGTATCATATTTATTCCTTCCCCTCATCACATTCCCACACCAAGTTTCCTATACATATATTCCACTCTATAAAAGCTGTCCTACTTTCTAGAACTCATTAGCATCTACAGGTGTTCATGCCAAAGAGATCCAGAAATTGTCTATCTGTGATCTATTGATTTCACTTATTAGTATATCCTCCAGGTGTCTCCATTTGCACCTAAATGGATCAATCTTGTCATTCTTTATGGCAGAGTAATACTCCATTTTGTAAAAAAACCACATCTTCTTTATCCACTCTCCAGTTGATGGACATTTGGGTTGTTTCCAAGATTGAGCTATCACGAACTGA
>PVIC010016220.1:0-34888 GCA_004025085.1 Thryonomys swinderianus | reverse complement strand
TCAGCTGCTCATGGATCATTCTCCAAAATAGATCACATTCTAGTCCATAGAACAAGCTTAAGTAAATGCAAAGGAATCGAAGTTATCCCCTGCATACTATCAGACCATAGTGCCTTGAAACTGGAGCTGAATAGCAGAAGAAATTCCAAGATCCTCACAAACACATGGAAATTGAACAACACTCTGTTAACCAACCAATAGGCCACAAAAGAAATTATAGAAGAAATTAAACAGTTTCTCAACTAAAGGACAACCCCAGCACAACATACAGGAATTTATGGGACACAATGAAAGTAGTTCTGCAAGGGAAATTCATAGCAGTGAATGCCTACACTCGGAAAATAGAGCAAACAAATAAACAATCTAATGATGAACTTCAGACAATTAGAAAAAGAAGAGCAAAACAAACCCAAAGCACATACTAGAGAGGAAATTATAAGGATCAGAGCAGAAATTAATGGAATGGAGACAAAGAGAACAATACAAAGAATCAATGAATCAAAGAGTTGGTTCTTTGAAAGGATAAATAAGATCGACAGACCCTTAGCCAACCTTATCAAACAAAGGAAGGAAAAGGCTCAAATCCATGCTATAAGGAATGAAAATGGGGAAATCAGCACAGACCCAGAGGAAGTCCAAAGGATCATGAACACGTACTTTGAAAACCTGTACTCCAAGATGGAAAATCTAGAAGAAATAGATAGATTCCTAGACACATACGAACTTCCAAAGCTGAATGAAGAGGATATAAAAATGTTAACCCGATATCAATGTGGGAAATTGAAAATGCAATTAAAAAAAACCTACCAACAAAGAAAAGCCCTGGTCCTGACGGCTTCACTGCTGAATTCTACAAAACTTTTAAAGAAGAGTTAATACCAGTACTTCTCAATCTCTTTAATGAAATCGAAAGGGAGGCAGTACTCCCCAAATCATTCCTTGAAGCAACCATCACCTTGATTCCAAAGGCAGGGAAAGATCCCACCAAAAAAGAAAACTACAGGCCAATCTCTCTAATGAACATTGACACAAAAATCCTCAATGAAATACTGGCAAACAGAATACAGAGAGTTATCAAGAAAATCATACACCCTGATCAAGTCGGATTTATCCCAGGGATGCAAGGCTGGTTCAACATACGTAAGTCAATCAATGTAATACACTATATTAACAGACTCAAGGACAAAAAACCATGTGATTATCTCAATAGACGCAGAAAAAGCATTTGACAAAATCCAACACCCATTTATGATCAAAACCCTACAGAGAATTGGAATCAAAGGACTTTATCTCAATTTAATACAAGCTATTTATGAGAAACCAACAGCCAGCATCATACTCAATGGGCAAAAACTGAAACCTTTTACACTAAGGTCAGAACGAGACAAGGATGCCCACTGTCACCACTCTTGTTCAATATAGTACTGGAAACATTAGCCGTAGCAATCAGGCAGGACAGAGATATAAAAGGAATCAAGATAGGAAAGGAAGAAGTTAAACTGTCATTATTTGCTGATGATATGGTACTCTATCTAGAGGATCCTAAAAACTCAACCAAGAGACTGCTAGACTTAATTACCAAATTTGGTAGTGTTGCTGGATACAGGGTCAGTGCTCAAAAATCAACAGACTTTGTCTACACAAACAACAGATCCACTCAAAGAGAAATTGGGGAGTCAATCCCTTTCACAGTAGCACCCAGAAAAATGAAATATCTAAGAATCAACCTAACAAAGGAAGTGAAAGACCTCTACTCTGAAAACTATAGGACTCTGAAAACTGAGATAGAAAAGGAAACCAGAAAGTGGAAAGATATCCCTTGTTCCTGGGTAGGGAGAACCAACATCGTCAAAATGGCTATACTCCCACAACTACTATACAGATTCAATGCAATTCCAATTGAAATTCCAACGGTATACTTCACAGAGTAGAGAAAATAATACAAAAATTCATCTGGAAACACAAGAAACTTAGAATAGCAAAAGCAATTCTAAGGAACCACGACATGGCAGGGGGTATTACAATCCCCAATTTAAAACTCTACTATAAAGCCACTGTGATAAAAACTGCATGGTACTGGCAAAGTAATAGACCTGAAGACCAGTGGAATAGATTAGAAGACCCAGAAACAACACCGGATACACTAAGCCACCTTATCTTTGACAAAGGAGACAAACATCCCCAATGGAGGAAAGACAGCCTCTTTAACAAATGTTGCTGGAAAAACTGGGCTTTAACCTGCCAAAAGCTAAAGCTAGACTTATCTCTTTCACCATGCACAAAACTAAACTCACAATGGATACGAGACTTAAACATTAAAACAGAAACAGTAATAAGCCTGCTGGAAAACAGCCTAGGTAAAACTCTTGGAGACACTGGCTTAGGCAGAGACTTTATGAACAAAACCTCTATAGCACAAGAACTAGCAGAAAGAATCAACAAATGGGATCTCATCCTACTGAAAAGCTTCTGCACAGCAAAAGAAGTCGCTGGCACTGCTAAAAGACAACCAACAACATGGGAAAAAATCTTTACTAGCTGTTTATCAGACAAAGAGCTATTATTTACAATAAATGAACTCAAACAGATCAGCCTCCCCAAGTTTAAAGACCCAATTCAAAAATGGGCATCAGAAATGAACAGACACTTCTCAGAGGCAGAAGTCAAAGCAGCCAAGAAGCATATGAAGAAATGTTCAACATCACTGGTCATTCGAGTGATGCAAATGAAAACAACACTGAGATTTCATCTCACTCCACAAAGAATGGCCGCTATCACAAAATCAACCAACAATAAATGCTGGCATGGCTGTGGGGAGAAAGGAACCCTTCTCCACTGCTGGTGGGACTGCAGACTTGTGCAACCATTGTGGAGATCTGTGTGGAGATTTCTCAGAAAACTAGGACTAGGGGTCCCATTCGACCCTGCTATCCCCCTGCTAGGAATATACCCAAAAGAATTTTTAGAATCACATTGGAAAGACAGATGTACACCCTTGTTCATAGCAGCTCAGTTCCTGATAGCTCACTCTTGGAAACAACCCAAATGCCCATCCACTGGAGACTGGATAAAGAAGATGTGGGGTTTTTTTAAATAAAATGGAGTATTATTCTGCCATAAAGAATGACAAGATCGATCCATTTATGTGCAAATGGAGACACCTGGAGGATATACTAATAAGTAAATAGATCACAGATAGGCAAATACTGGATCTTCTCTTTGACATGAACACCTGTAGATGCAAATGAGCTCTAGAAAGTATGACAGCTTTTATAGTGGGAAATTTCCATAGGAAGTTTGGTGTGGGAATGTAATGAGGGGAAGGAATAAATATGATTCAGAAAGAAAATAAAAGAGTATGTATAAAGGGGGTGGGGAGGTGTGGGTAGGTAGGGATATGGGTAAAAATGAGAATTAACTTGTGTCATATACTGGTACAAATTCCCCAACGTTATATGTGATTGTGAGATACATATAAATTGTACCAATAAAGAATTCAATTTAAAAAATATTCACAGGGGAAACTGGGATCTACCAAATTCCATAAAGAATTTTCTCTTGGGCCGGAGGGTTGGCTCAGTGGTTCCGGCGCCTGCCTCGCAAGCGCAAGGTCCTGAGTTCGATCCCCGGTAACCACATAGAATGCTGGGCATGGAGACACGCCCACCAACAATCAACACCGCATACCACAATGCCAGACGTTGCTAAGTTCGCGGCGGCTTGCCTGGGCTACATAGTGAGCTCAGGGCCAGCCTGAACTACAAAGCGAGACCCTGTCTCAAAAAGCAAAAAAAAAAAAAAGAATTTTCTCTTTTCCAATAAAAGGCTTTATTGGGATAATTAGTAAAAAGCAAATAAGACATGTTGTTTAGATAATACACATACAAAAATAGTATATTCCTGCCAGGCAGGGTAGTGCATACCTGTAATCCTAGTGATGGGGAGGCTTGGGCAGGAACAATGAGTTCAAAAGGCCAGCACAGACTACTTAGTGAGATGCCATCTCTAAAGAATACATAAAGCTGGGCATGGTGGCTCATGCCTATAATCCCAGCACTCAGGAGGCAGAGAGGCTTGCCTGGGCTACACAGTGAGTACAACCCTGTCTCAAAAACAAAAACAAGGGCCAGAGATTTAGCTCAGTGGTTCTGGCACCTGCCTCGCAAGCGCAGGGTCCTGTGTTCGATCCTGGTGACCACACAGAATGCTGGGTGTGGTGACTCACACCCACCAGCAATCAATACCACATACCACAGTGCTGGGCGTGGTGGCTCACACCTGTAATCCCAACACTCGGGAGGCAGAGGCAGGAGGATTGCTAAGTTCGAGGCTTGCCTGGGCTCCATAGTGAGCTCAGGGCCAGCATGAACTACAAAGCAAGACTCTGACACACACACAAAAAAAAAAGGTAAAGATAAGTAATTTTAATAACTATACTGCAGTTATAAAAGAGAATGCCCCCCTTTTTAAATAGCTACTTAGGTAAAGAGTCAAGGGACTCATGTCTTAAGCTGTTCAGTAAAAACACAGAAAAATAAGAGTTGTAGAGAGATTAAGATAAAATATTCACATTTGAGAAGATGGGAGGCTACACAATTCATTGCCGTTCTCCTGCAACTTCTGTAACTGACATTATTAAAACAAACAACACCCCAATTCCTACTAAAAGATACTGTGGCTTTTCCTCCAAAAGCAGAGACAGAAGAACAGACACTCCCCATGCTCACAGTGACTCGATGCTAGCCACGCTTCTGGAAGGCACCACTAAAATTCCCAGGGAGATTCTCCCAAAATCAACTGACCCACATTCAATGCCTTCACTAGAAGCCCAGTGGCTCCTCCAGGTCTCCCAAACACCCCAGGTCCACAGGTCAGAGCCTGGACACTAGCGGCACCTGTAACAAGGGAAGCAGAGGGCCGGGCATGTGATCCCCCGGGGCCCTGGATGGGCTGGAAGTTCTCACTGTGACACTGTGCCTGCCCAGAACCTGTCCACTCCCCTTCCTGCTCACAGCTCCTGGAAGAAGCCAAGCTGTTGCTGTGGCAGAGGCCAGGAAGCATTTACTGGGAAGGGCCAAGCTGAGCAGTTAAATAAAGACGTAAGGCCAACTGTGCCTTATCAGGCCCTTACAGAAAGCCCCAATTCAGCTTCAGAGCCTCTACACCTCAGTGACACTGGCATCCTGAGTCCTGCAACAGCCTCAAGACCAGGAAGAGAGCAGGTACCATGACAAGTAGAGCCTCCCTTGTCCCAGCACTGGATGGTTCAGTTAGCTGTGGGAATGTTGTGGCTGGGAAGAAGGAGGGCTCAGAGAGTGGATGGGCATTGCATGGGTAGAAAGCATCAGGCTGAACTGCCTCCTGCCACTCCTAGGATATCCCCAGGTAGTATCCCTTTGTTTTTGACTTGTTTGACCCCCTCGAGCTTCCTGCCTTCTCCCTCACACAGTAGGACTGCATTTTAAAGAAATCTGAGAATTCTTGTTTAGTGGTACTTTAACTCACATGTCTCGCTGCTAACAGCTCTTAACCACCAGTGGTACCTACATGGCTAGTACAAAATACCAACAGGACAAATATATATGTACCATGGGTGGTCCACGCTGGTGGGAACATGTTATATACATTACAAAATACATAAAGGTTAAATCCTCACATTGCAAAAACATGAAGTTAGCTGAATCCTACAAATCCATGAAATGATATACTACAAAACTGGAAGTTCAGCTGGGCATGGTGGCATAGGCCTGTAATCTCAGCCTCTGGAATGCTGAGGCAAGAGGATTACCAAGAGTTCAAGGCCAGCCTAGGGTAGTGAGTTCAAGGCCAACTTGAATTACATAGCAAGACCCTGTCCAAAAAAAAAAAAAAAAAAACCTCACAAAACTGGAAGGCCAATTAATCAAGTTACTTAATGACAGGTAGAGGTTCAGAGACCACCAAGCACCTTACATGCAGGCCCTGGTGGCTGACGTTATTATGCTGTGTGTGAATGTAACTACAAGTTGTGTCTACTGGTCAACAACAGATCTTTAGTGCAGACACCCAGACCTCTGCAGATTTCACAAGGGGGAGAGAGGGTGTTACTCAGGTCTTCAGAGCAGCATTCCAAATGCAAAACAGGCTGGTAGCAGTGGGACTCCACCTCCAAGGTCCAGTCCTGGTTCTCACCAATGAATGACCAAGCTCAAAGGGTAGACTGCAAGCCAGCCAAGGCTGTCCCCATCGCAGGCCCACATGGCCCAGTGAATTCGCAGGCTGCACCTGAAGTGAAGCAGGGACTGTGAGCTAACTCCTTCCCTGAGTATCTTGGCAAGGTGAAGATGCCTTGGCTTTCGCCACATTCGAAGAAGTGTAGTTCATGGCTAGGGATTTTGCTCAGTGGTTCTGGTGCCTGTCTGGCAAGCTCAAGGTTCCTGGTTTGATCCCCCATAACCACATACAACAATACCAGGCGTGGTCATTCACCCCCCACCAGCAATCAGTACCACACCACAATGCCGGGCATGGTGGCTCATGCCTGTAATCCCAGCACTCAGGATTGCTGAGTTTGAGGCTGCCTGGGCTACATAGTGAGCTCAGGGCCAGCCTGAAGTACAAGGCGAGACCATCTCAAAAGCAAAATAGGATGTGTAGTTTAACTACAAGGCACACAACCACGTCCTCACTTCTAGTTTTACCCAAATCCATTTCATTTCCAAAATGGTTAAATTTGTTTCAAGTATTTTGACTACTGTCCAGCTTAGAGAAAAAGCAAAAATAACTAGAGGCCACAGCTGCTTTCTTTGTAACACACAACATAAATCTTTATTACTGAAGTCTGTCCGGGTGGAGCACAGTCCAGAGGCTGCTGGAACGCCTGATCTGATTGCTCAGAATGCTTCCCACCCACTCTCCAGGTCTCCTCTCCACTATAAAATGTCAACACAGAACATCTGAGGGTCAGGAAATAGCAAACGATTTTCACATACACATTCCATTCAGTCACCTTTTCCTGTCCGCATCTTTTCACCTTCTCTGGTCTTTTCTGCCAGATTTTCTTCTTCCCCAGCTTACACAGTCCACTCTGTAGGATCCTTCTGGGGTGCTTCACATTTCCCTCTCCCCACTGAGGATCTGTGTGGGTAACAACTGGACTCAACCTCCACTGCACCATGGGGAAAGATGGTCCCACACACTTTTAATTAAACTGGACATTTTTTGACAGTGCAGATGTGAAGAACATAAGATCACTCAAAACAGGAATCAACTTCCTGTGATTGTGTAATACTTCACATACATGACCTTCCCATAGCTTAAAAAGTGTTCCCAACATATTTTAACTCAGAGCATCCTCAGGCTCCAGGCCATGGAGGCATTGGATATAGGATGGGTTCCTCTGCTTGAAGGCCCATCTGTTCACAAAGCACCAGGCATAGAGGCAGAGGGGTCAGTGTTCCCAAGGGTCCTGCACGTGAGAACTGAGGATAGAGGGCAAGAGGGCCAACGGTATGTATCAGAACAGGTGAGGCTGAGGGATGGGCTAAGATGCTGCATTTCACCTCAGAGTGGTACACCTTCCTGCTGGGCCTGAGTGAGTGACGGGGGACTGATGACAAAGCAAGCACAGCCTCTGGGACTTGCTCTCAGAAGCCCTAAAACTCCTCCACACCTGTCAAAAGGGACACGTCTGAACAGTTCAACAATGTATATCATGTAGGCTTTATGACCATCATATGCATAAGAGTAAAGATCTTTATTTACCAAGAGTATAAGGACTTATTATACTATTATGTGACATTCTCACCAAGATCCTCAATAGGTACCCAGCCTTAGAAGTCTTTCTTCAGAGAAAATGCTGGTTTTTTTCAAGATTTAAACAGCTGAAGTGGTAACTTACTTGGACATTTAAAAAAAAATCACCCTTGCCTTATGTGACTTAGCTGCATAATTTAAGTATGTGGGACTTACATAGTAGAGATAATTACAAGGAAAAACCAAGGCCAATTACTAAGCTATGCCAATAAAACCATTACTGAAGACTCGTCCAGGACTTGGGCCCAGCACCCCCACTTCCCTCAAGTCCCCACCCACTAAGTCACAGTACAAGACCTGTGGACCCTTGATCCCAGGGCACACACACAGCAGCTGGCCCTCTTGTTGCCTGCAAGTTCTGAGTTTTGCTCTTTCAAGACCAGGGCACTTCTGAAGGCTACTTACTGATCAGGGCACTGGTGACCACCTTCCATTTGGATCTAACATTTCCTCTTGCTTAAACCAGAGAAGTGACAAGTTCTCAGTGTTTCTCATGGGGGTCTGACAACTGGCGATACGACCGTTGCTCATTTCCTTCAAGTTGTACCTACTGAGTTTTTCCACTAGGAAGTCACTATTCTCTTTCACTCTTCATGATGTATACATATGCTAGGTCAGATATTTTGAGTTTTTGTTGTTGCTTTGTTTTTTTTGTTGTGTTTCTTGAGTGTTTCCCTATGTAGTTCACGCTGGCCTTAAACTATGTAACCCAGGCTGGTCTCGATCCTTCTGGAGCCTTCTGCCTCAGACTCCCAAAGTGCTGGGTTATAGACATGCATGCACCACAACACCCAGCTGAAGGAGATATTTAGGAATTATGTAAATATTACAGATTAAAGAGAAGTGAAAATCAAATGCACTGCAGGGCCAAGCAACTATACTGCCAACCCCAAGGAACAGCGGGGATGACAGGCTAAATTGTCCTGAAACAAAAAAAGGATGTTAGTGGAAAACTCAAGTTCGAATGAGATCTGTAATACCATTAGGAGCATTGTCCCAGTGTCTCCTTTCTGGTTTTTATATGGATACTTTGTTGCCTGCAGAGGGGAGGCTAGTGAAAAAAATAGGAAAGCTAGGGCCAGGGATTTAGCTCAGGGGCACCCAGGTGCCTGCCTCAGAAGGGCAAGGTCCTGAGTTAGATGCCCATACTACAAAAAAAAAAAAAAAAAAAGAATAGGGAAGTACACTAAAATATTTTTGCAGTTTTTCTGAAAAAACTAAACTTACTTGAATTAGAACTTTGCCAAGCTGCAGCCTCTGATTCTGCTGATCTAGGTGAACCTAAAAGCACATTTCTCACCAATTCCCAAGTGATGGTGATCCATGCTGTGGGCCTTTATCCACTGGCAAAGGTGGCTTGCTTCATCGCACACAACTTCTAAGTGAGTGCCACTGGGCTGTGCTAAGACTATGCTCCAAGCACAGCAACAGGACCCATGGCACTCCAGAAACCACACATGCACCACTCGCTGAATATGCCCATTACAGTGCTTGCTGCAACACACATCTGTAGACTGTAGAGGAGAACCTCCCACTTCACTCCAGGTGAAGGCAGCCATAGCACAGGGACTTCACACCTGTCCTACCCTTCTAGAAGTGGGGGGAACAATAGCACCAAGACCAAAGGAGGCAAGTAGGCCTTGGGATTTCTACTCAAGGTATTAGCTACACAGTGGACCTCTGCTTCTCCCACTGAAGTCATCTTTAGTAAACACACAAGAAAAAAGTGTGAATGCAAGCAAAAGACTTCGCTAATACCTTCTGGATCCGAGAGCTTCTAACTCAGGAAAGCAAACAGCCAGACACCTATACAATAGAGCATAGGGCCTCAGCATTACAGATGTGCTGCAGGCCACCACCCTAAAGGAGAGAGAAAGGAAAGGACTGGGCTTGCTGGATACTCCATAGCTGACTCTGGAGCTCCTACTAAGACAAGGTGGAGCAGCTCTCTGTACAAGGCTTCCCTACACAATCTGAAAGGCCAGAAGAAAAATCTGGGCCTTCCAGTTCCCATGGTAACAAGCTCTTAGTCACCAGAGGGCAAATCCATCCCACAAAGACCCAGGGCCCTCTGCCAGGTTCCTCTTGCCTAGACAATGATAATTGCCAATACTGGAGGAGGACATGTGTCAGTACTGGAGGAGTACGTGTCATATGCAATAAGCCAATATCTAGAAAAAAAAAGAATATTAAACAAGAATCAGAAGAAAACTGAAGAGTATCATTATTTTTCTCTGAGCCAGAGATAATGCACTCATAAACAATAAGTTACCATAAGTAAGGATGAGAAACAAATAGGATAAATTAACTCTTAGAAAGTAAAGGCTGGACTGTGAAAATTTAAAATAGGATTAAAGATAAACTGAAGCCCTCTCCCAGAAGAAAATAAAAATGACATGGAATAAACGAAGAAAATAGACTTGAGGGGTCAACCAGTCTACAACAAGCTAACAGAACTCCTAAAAGAGAGAAGCACAAAATCAGAGCAATAAACCCTCAAATGACCCAAGAGCACGTCCCAGGCTGAAGGAGAAGTCTGCAGTTACAGCACTAGGACTGGGTCTCCACATACATGGGCACACTGTTAAAAAGCCATAAGGCCAGAGTTAAATTCCTAAACACCCCCAAAGAGAGAAAAGGTTATCTGAAAGGAGAGAGAACCACTTGGCAGGTTCTCGTCAAGAGTAAATCATGCGTGGCATTCTGAAGAAACTAGGAACAGAACAAGGTTACCCTCTGGCTGGTATTGGAAGACGGACCCCAAAGAAAGAAGAGAGGCCTGGGGAAAAAGACTATAGGGCCGGGCACCCATCCCTGAGGAGTCACTATATTAAGGCAACTAGGGGAGCGGAGAACGCAAACAACCCAAAATCTGAAGCAGTACAGGAGGGGAGCCTCCTGCGAGGATACTTGCACGGTCCTAACGCACACAACCGCGTAACCACGCTGGGCAGGAGAGAGGCGAAGTGCAGGAGCTAAGTCATTCTGCACCGCAGGGCCGGGCAACTGTAATGCTGACCCCGAGGAACAGCGGGGACGACGGGCTGCGAAAGGTGGATGGGGCCCGCGGGGTGCCCCAGCCTTCCTGGCACCTCTGTCGCAGACATTTAGATTCAAGTCCTGAGCACACGACTTCCTAAGGGCGGGCCCGTGGCGCCACCTACGCAAAGTGCGGGCACCCGAGCGCCACGGCTCGGTTGCGGAGGAACGGGACACAGCTGTCCGACTCTGCGCCCACGGGAGACAGAGGCCAACGCGCCCCGGAACAGGCGGCAGCGTCGCTCCGCGGCGCTCTGCCCCGATCGGCTGACTGCCGGAGCGTGCACGGCGGACACAGGCCGACCCCTCCCGACGAGCGCGGCGGGGCCAGGAGTGGGCCCCGGGCGCGCAACCGGCAGCGCAGCGGCAGAGGCCTGGCCTCCGCCCTGCCCCAGCGCGGGGAGGCGGCCGTTAGCGGCGGCTGGCGCGGCAGGGCGGGGCGGGGGCGGACGGAGATCTCGCTCTCGCTCTCGCTCTCGCCCCGCGGGAAGGGGGAGTGGAGACGCGACCGGCTGCGGGAGCTGCAATTACCGTGTGGGCTGCGGAATTCTCGTGGTGTTTGTCGGGGAGATGCGATAATGGCGTCCGTCCTCGCGAGAGAAGCCGCCGCTCTGCGCAGGCGTCGCGAGCACCTCCCCGCGCCCCGAGTCCCGCCCCCTGCGCAAGCTCCCTGGACTTGAGGCGCCGGGGCCGGGGCGGGACATGAGTTTAGCACCTCCTGCGCGCGCTTTCCTCAACTGACTCCGGCGAGCATGCGCAGGCTTCTTTCTCCAGCGTCGAGACTCCCCAGGCTTTCACAACCCTTCCGTACGCCCGTGCTTCTTGCTAGCGCGAAAAAAGTCGCGGCCGGGGCCAGTCGGAGGAACATGCTTCCTCTTTGAGACCAGCGATTTGGGCACTGCTCCCGTGACAACTACACATCCCACAGGCCTCTGCGCAAGTGTGGTGCATTCTGGGGTTCGTAGTTTCTTGCGTCGCCTGCCGGGACTCGTAGTCTCTTCAGACTCTGCAGCTGCGTCCTGCCTTCGCCCGGGGGCTTCTGGTACTTGTAGTGAGACTGACGTAGGTGTACTGTGCCCTGGGTGAGGGGCCTGTCTCCTCCGCCCAGGGTCCGGCTCCGGAGGTTCAGGTAGCGCGGGAGTGGTTCCCGGAGTGATTGCGCGGACGCGTCACGCACGGACAGTGTCTCTGTGACATTCATCCAATGTGATGTGTTTGTGTATCACAGACTACGAACGCGAGATGGTGTAAACGAGCACAATACACTCCATGTCGCGCCCAAGTGCATGTGTAGGCGAAAATTTCCCAGTGCAAGGTTCCCAGGAGTGCCTCTCGGGACTCTGCCGGAGTGGCCTCGCTGCCACTCTGCGGTTGACGCCCCCTCCTGCGCTTTCGCAGTGAGACCTCTCTGCTCTGCAGACTCAGAGCTGCGGAGCTGTTTCCCCTCACATCCTTTTTGGAGACCTTGACCGCGGAGCTTGTGACCGCGGGCCTCGGGAGGAGACATCGGGATTGCGGCGGCTGATCCTGTGCTACTTTAAAGATCGTCCAAGCAAGAGTCACGGACTCCCGCGCTGGAGCTATGACATTGAAATGGGCCCTGTCCTTATCCTAGATGAGGACAAAGTCCACGGGATTAAAGCCTGGCTCAGCAAGGTCCCAGCCAGAGAGAAGGAAAGAGGCTTTGGATCCTTAGTGAAGACTTCGTTGTCTCCGTGCTCATGTTGAATATAAGCTGGACTTTACCATGTAGGCGCGGGGCTAACACCCTGACGCAGTCCCATCCTACGCCTCCAGCCCCTAATGTGGCCCATCCAGACACGTCTGCCTGGTGTCCCTCCCTCCTGACCCATCCAGTTAGCCTCTGAGCCCGGCCCCACTGCACCGGGAGGCTGCCTCTTGCGCACAGCGCCACCTCCTGGAACTGCCTGCTGCCTTTAACCCACAGATCAAAACTCCCAAGAAAAAAAGCTTGTTACAAAGAAGGGCTCCAATCGCTGACACCTTCTGGCAGTTTCCAACTACACTGACAGCTGACCACTGTTATGGGTCATTAGGAAAAACTGGTAAAATTTGTACGAGTTCGGCTAGGGTTTTAAAATTTCTTAGCTAAAATTATCTTTCAAAACCACCAACCTATTTTCCTGCCGCTAGAGAGGATTATGACAGAATATCAAACTTATAAATAACCTCCATCAGTAGAAGAGTCTAAAAGACAGTGGGTTGGGGCCGGAGGGTTAGCTCAGTGGTTCTGGCGCCTGCCTCGCAAGCGCAAGGTCCTAAGTTCGATCCCCGGTAACCACATACAATGCTGGGCGTGGAGACTCACGCCCACCAGCAATCAATACCACATCCCACGGTTCCGGGCGTGGTGGTTCACACCTGTAATCCCAGCATCTCGGGAGGCAGAGACAGGAGGATTGCCGAGTTCGAGGCTTGCTTGGGCTACATAGTGAGCTCAGAGCCAGTCTGAACCACAAAGTGAGACCCTGCCTCAAAAAAAAAAAAAAAAATAGCGGGTTACAATCGCTCTTCCAGACCCTTACGAACAGTTTAAACGTGGCTCTTCCCCAACCTGCCATTCCATTCTAGTGCTCAGACTTTGATTATACATGATTTAATACTTGAAAAAATTTACTTATTCTTGGCCAGAGGCTGCCAAACTCTAAGGGATCACGTAGAGGGAACCAATGACAAATGTGTTAGACTCCTTTTACCAGGTTCTTGGTAAGGATCAATTTTGTGAAGAAAGTTTATAACTGTCAACCTGCACCATGACTTCTTTCTCAAGCCTATTGGATTAGCTAGCTCTTTGGAGAGGACCTCTGGCTTTGGTCTGCCCTCTATTGGCCCTTCTCAACTCAAACCAGATAGATGGGAATTATACCCCTTCTCCACTAACTGAAGGCATGGCTCTCCACAGGGGGGTGATGTGGATAGTTAAATCAGGCAGAAATGCTGTAGGCATCAGACAGGGCTGGGCCCTCAACGGAGTCAGTGTAGAGGAAGAGAACTCAGGGCTGGAGGCTCATCTCAAAAAGTCACAGTGGCCACATTTGCACACTTCTCCAAGGTCTGAAAAGAAGCTTGAGGTCATCTGTGCCACCCTTCTGAGCTTTCCCGTATAGACAAACCATTGTCTCACTGGGGATGGGCCATCCTCCCCCGAATGAGACTAAGACTACAGATTATTGACCAAGGTAGATGATGTCATCAATGTGCCTTTGTTACTATTGGGTCAATATTACCTAAGGGACTTGTAATTTTTTTTTTTGAGACAGGGTCTCACTTGGTAGTCCAGTCTGGCCCTGAGCTCACTATGTAGCCCAGGCAAAACTCAACTCAGCAATCCTCCTGTCTCTGCCTCCCAAGTGCTGGGATTACAGATGTGAGCCACCATGCCCAGCACTGTGGTGTGTGGTATTGATTGCTGGTGGGCATGAATCACCACACCCAGCATTGTTGTATGTGGTTACTGGGATCAACTCAGGATTTTGTGCTTGGAGACACCGAACCGAACCACTGAGCTAAATCTCCGGCCCCAGGGACTTGTAATTTTATTGGTTGATTATAGTTTTTACTCACATAATACCCACCCTTCATGGCTCTGCTCTATAAAACTTCCTTTGAGAAGTGCCTCATTGGCAACCCATTTGGAGGCTCTCTTGTTTCAGGAGCTATTCTTATTCCCGTTCCTATTCTCCAGTAAATTTTCCTGCTCTTAAAAAAAGAAGATACAGGGCTGGAGGGTTAGCTCGGTGGTTCCAGTGCCTGCCTCGCAAGCGCAAGGTCCTGAGTTCAATCCCCGGTAACCACATACAATGCTGGGCATGGAGACTCACGCCCACCAGCCATCAACTCCGCATACCACAATGCTGGACTTGGTGGCTCACGCCTGTAATCCCAGCACTCAGGAGGCAGAGACAGGAGGATTGCTGAGTTCGCGGCGGCTTGCCTGGGCACCATAGTGAGCTCAGGGCCAGCCTGAACTACAAAGCGAGACCCTGTCTCAAAAAGAAAAAAAAGAAAAAAAAAAAGAAGATACAGCCGGGCATGGTGGCTCACGCCTGTAATCTCAGCCCTCAGGAGGCAGAGACAGGAGGATTGCGGAGTTCAAGGCTTGCCTGGGCTACATAGTGAGCTCAGAGCCAGCCTGAACTATAAAGCAAGACCCTGTCTCAAAAAAAAAAAAAAAGATACATGTGCTGGACCCCAATCAAGTCTTTGTCCCATAAAGCATTTCTCTCTCCCTGCCAGAACTGGCTTACCTCCATGCTTAGACCCAGATTATTGGGGACCAGCCATGACACGTACAGATTTGTGGGACCACCCAAGTCCTGAGGTAGATGCTGACTTGCTTGCAGAAAAGGGAAGTCTTTGCTGAAGGTGGCAGCTCCCTGGTTCGGCGGGATGGAACCCCACAGCCCCAGAGCTCCTGGGGCAAGGTAGCATCTGCTGGAGACAGGTATGGGGAAGGATCTTAACTTGTGTCCTTTGTGATGCTAAACCTAGTTCTCATTTTACTATCTCACCGTTACTACAGTCCCTGTTCCAGGAAGAGTCCACTCTCACACACACACATACACACATGCTTCTCACTGGCCAGTAAAAGTGGGCCAGCTAAACAGGTCACCTCTTTGATCCCCCCATCCCTCTATACCCAAAATTATCTTTGTCCTTATCCTCACCGTACCCCTCTGAGCAGGCACTCAGTACTGGGGCCTATAAATTAAATATGTTCAGGGCCAGGGATTTAGCTCAGTGGTTCTGGCACCTGCCTTATAAGCACAGGTCCCAAGTTTGATCCCTAGTACCAAAAAAAAAAAATGTTCACTTTGTGTCTCCTAATCATTTTAAGGAGTGGTCTCCAACATAATGACCCTAATTTACAACAGCAACCAAGTCCACTGATGTAGGGGAAGAGGTACAGAAACTGACCACAGAAATCCCATCAGGGCAGCTGGTGCTGAAAACATGGCAGTACCTGCCTGTAATCCCAGCACTCAGCAAGGCTGAAACAGGAGGGTAATAAATTTCAGCCCACCCTGAGCAACTTTATAAGATCTTGTCTCAAAATAAAAAGCAGTAATAATAAAATAATAAAAGAACTGGCAATGTAGCTCAGTGGTAGAGCACTTGCTCAGCATGCTCCTGGGTTCAATTGCTCAGCATGGCCCTGGGTTCACTTCTACTGCTGGAAAAATAAAGAACCCAGTGGAGAAGCAGAAGGAGCACAAGGCCCTGCAGAGACTCTGTGTTTTCAAGATTTCTGTCCAGCACAGGTCTCTCCTGTTTCTCTCTCAAAGTAGATAGAACTTCTCTGGGGATGGGTGGGGTATCACTTCTGACTATACTCAAAGCCCAGAAATGTAGGGATTCTTAGGGACAGAACTCCACTGTCAGAGGCGCATGGATAACAGGCCAGTTATACAAGGGTGACCTAACATGCTCAACCACATGTGCCATGCAGCCTTCAAGGTTGTTCTGTCTCACCATGTCCTAGGATGCTGATAAAAACTAGTATAATGCTGTGAATTGAAGAGCACTGCAGCTGTTTTTGCTGAAGAAATAAAGACAAGCAGCTCTTACACTTTGGGTCCTGGCTCTGCTCTGTTCCACTGATAAGTAGCTCTGCATCCTGTTCTTACTGGGGAATTGATTAATGCACTCACAGTACAGAGGACAATGTGGACTAAGGTACCAGCCCCTCCCCAGGTGCCCCCTGGAGGCATAACCTTGCAGGATGGTGCATGTGTCATTTGGGGATTGTCAGGTGCTTGGAGAAGCATTCAGGTACATTAGAAAAGATCCCCATTTCTGTCATGCAGGAAGCAAGCCCTCAAGGAAAGGGTTCCGGAAGTTTGAGGGCTCCCAGGACCAGGGCTCCGTGCTTCCCACAGCTGGCAGCTCTAGTGCCATGCTTGCAGGGAAATGGTCTCTGCAAACACACGGAAGTCACAGAGTCTTAAGGGAGGAGAAAGAAAGAAACAAAATGCTGATCTCTTCTCCCTGCCTTCAAAGCATTGTCTGGGTCACACGAACTGCAGTTTGTAAGTTTGGCTTCTCTTCAGAGTACATCAATCTTTCACCTTTTTCTAAAAAAGACATACATCTAAAGGTTGGAGTCACACATTGGGAGGTGTTAAATCTGCAGATGGATTATTGCCATTGCATGACACCACCCTTCTGGGAGGGAGTGAGATGGCACCCTGGGCAACTGATGCTGTGGAGCCAGGGCATGTGCACAGGGAGGGGAGAGGGAGGCATCTCACACAGCTGGGGAAGCGGCCAGTCCACAGTCACAGGCTGGCCGGTTCGCACCAAAAGGGGGCCTCCTCACTCAAGAGCCCAGTTTTCTCTGTCCAGGGCTTCAGGCAGCCATATTATAGAGTGGTTTGCTCTGTTCAATGTCCTTTTACAGTGGCGGGCACCTACCTGGCAAGCATGAGGTCCTGAGTTTGATTCCTGGTACCAGAAAAAAAAAGTTCATTTACATTTATGTGTCCGTTGCTCTAAAAGGGAAGAAAAACCACCTTCACAGAAGCATACAGAATAATGTTTGACCAAGTTGACACAAAATAAACCATCTCCCACCATGAATTTAGTTCAGTGGTGCTGTGCCTATATCAAAAGCACAAGGTCCTGACTTCAATCCCCAGTTCTGGAAATAAATGAATAAATGATGAATAAGACATCTCAATGCCACAGAAGAATCTTTAACTCCAGCAGCAAACTATAGACGTGGGAACCTTGCTGATCTGCCCTGCACGTCAGAGACAGACCTGAGAGCACCAGAGAACAGTGGATAATGTGAAATCTCTGGCTCAAAATACAAGTTGCGTGGCTGACACAGCACAACATCTGGGAAGGTGATGCCCTGGCACATTCGGCTGTAGTTTGTATGTCGTTGTCCAAACCAGGCTCTGAGGCAAGAGAATCACTGTAAATTTGAGGCCAACCTAAGCTACATGGTGAGTTCAAGGCCAGCCTGAAATGCATAATGAGATTCTGTCTCAAACAAATAAAATGTAAATAAATAAATATGTTGGTCTTTGGAGCCATGAATTTAAGAATTTCATTCCAAGATGTTCAGTGCAATGTTACAAATAAGACCAATACAAAAAAAAAAACCTGGAAATAACATAAACAATCCATCTATGGACAGAATAACTTAGTTTACTATGATGCATCTTTCAGGAGAATATTCAGTTATTTCTTTAAAATAATTTGCACTGGGCCAGAGATTTGGCTCAGTGGTTCTGGTGCCTGCCTCGCAAGCACAATGGTCCTGGTAACCACATACACTGCTGGGCATGGTGACTCATGCCCACCAGCCATAATACCACATACCACAGTGCCGGGTGTGGTGGCTCACACCTGTAATCCCAGCACTCAGGAGGCAGAGACAGGAGGATTGCTGAGTTTGAGGCTTGCCTGGGCGCCATAGTGAGCTGAGGGCCAGCCTGAACTACAAAGCGAGAACCTGTCTCAAAAAAAAAAAAAAAAAAATTTGCACTGACATAGGGCTGAGGATCTAGTTCAAAAGGTACCACACCTGCACTGGAAGCACAAGGGCCTGAGTTCAATCCCCAGTACTACCAAAAAATAAAAAAATAAAAAATAATTATGCACTGATATAAAAATATGTGAGATGCTTAAGTGAATATATGTAAATAGCCTCAGAACACGATTCTCCTGTGAAAGAGTAAAGCGAATGTCTGCCCTGTGTCCCGTGAGAGCCACTCCCACCGTGCACTCTGTGGGAGGAGAGGGTGCTGTCTGAGTCCACCTGGGCCTGTCCTGCCCCAGCCTGTGGGCGGCTGTCCTCAGGAAGGAGGTCCTGTTCCCAAACAGCTCTCCCCTCTCACGCTTGCAGAAGAGACCCTGTGCTGGCCAAGCTGGGATACCCCAAAGCGAAGCCAAGCCTGCCGGGCATGAGGACAAATGGGGACACCCTGATCAGAGCAGGTCCTGAAAGGTACAGCAGGGAGCAGATGACAGCCCAAGGGCCACAGGGAGAGACCAGGAATGCTGGACTCTGCCTAAGGGCCCAGAGGTGCCCCCAGGGGGTTCCTGGCAGCAGTGCTGCAGGGTGAATGTCCCCACGTTACAAACCCAGAGGCAAGGGCAAAATCAGCAAGGAAGGCAGAAGAGGTCAGAAGGCGCCATCATGCCAGGGCCTTGAAGGAAGAGCTCCCATCACAAGAAAGCGGATGACATGGCAGTCAGGCAGCCGGTGAGGTTGGGGTGCAGGTTCTCAGAGCCTGGGCAGGTACACACCTCGTTGCCACATTCCAGTTATCCAGGGCTTTTTGGTCCAAGAGTCTGGGATTTGTGCAAGATAACGTCCTGCCTCTTAAGGACTGTAAGCTTCAATGACAGCAGTGCACACGTGCACATGCACGCGCGTGCGCACTTGTGCACGCACACACACACACACACTTTTCCATCCCTGTGGGGTCCAGCACACAGTCCCTGCCCTGTGGCTGGGCTTTGCATGGCCAGGTGATTGAGTAATGTTGTGCAAGGGGCGGGGGTGCTGTCTGTACTCATGCCAAGACAACAGGCATGACCAGTGTCCTCACCTTGGGGCATCTTCGATCAGGAGAATGTCTGACACAAACCCCCATCTGCTGCAGAAGGAGGGGCTCTGGCTTCCCTGGGGGCCTGAGCACACAGGCCACCAGCCACCTGCCCATCCTCTCACATGCTGCACTAGTCCAGTCCTTGTGATCTAGAGAATAGAGCTTGGGGCCTGCCCTAAAGTGTCCCATCCCCAAACCATGAGACAACAGCACACAGTACAGGGACTTTGCCCGCTTCATTTGCTAGCCACATTCCCGAGGCTCAGGGCAGCTCCCAGATCTGTTTACCAAATCACAGCATTGTGACCTGTGTGTCCTGTCCTCAGCTCAGGCCGCTGTCCCCATGTACCCACCCCTCAGCCAAACAAAATGTCCTCACACATACTAGAATAGGTATAGGTTGAAATTTAACCATAGGGCTCAGGGGTTCAGGTGAGTCTCTCCAAAGAGAAATAGGCAGTCGGACCATGGGAAGTGTCATCTTCTTAGACAGGAACTGACCCAAATGCTCAGGGCCATGACACTAAGGAAGCCCTCCAGCACCCACTTTCTGCTCACATGGATGTGGGGGGCTCTCCCAGGTCCCACAACAGGGCTGGGGTGGTGGTGTTCCCAGCAGACCTGCCCTCAGAGCCACAGGAGCAATGCCTGTAAGTAGAGCCACGCGTCCCTGGGTGCATGTGATGTCTGTGGTTCTATGATGACTGAGATGGGAGACTGAGGCAGCAGCAGAGGTGCAGGTCTCCGCTTTGCCGGGACCTGGAGGATGTCACTTAAACTCAGTTTCCTGGGTCTCAGGGTGGGCTGGGAACATGTGGGCTCCAGAGGAGACCCGCTGGGTGTGAGCACTAGTGACCTGAGGGAGGAGAGATCTGGATTTAGTGTCCAGCTCCACAGCCTCAGTTTCCCCTCACAGCATGGATGTGAGTGGACTCTGTCTCCTGGGTACGCAGAGATAAGGGAATGAAAGCCTGGCCCACACAGGCTCTCAGGACGTCTCCAGGTCCTTGCAGGCCTGCCAGGTACAATGACCAACTGTGTGAAAACCACCAGACTCCCCTGGCTGCTGCTGGGCAGGAACTCAGACTTGGTGGGACCCAGGCACACAGTGTAGGATCTGCCAGAGCCTTCACTGCAGTCAGAGTTTTCAGGGAGTGGATTTAATACAGAACACATAATTTTTAGAATTATTTTATAATATTCACCCAAAAAGTCAAATGCAGAGGAGCACAAGAGATCTGTCTACGTGCTAGAGACTTGAAGAATCCAGCCAAGGGCCTGGATACCACAGCACGTCCCACACAAGTCCAGCCAGAGGCCTAGAGTCCAAGGCCACGTCCTCCACTAGTCCAGCTAGAGCCCTACAGCCCACGGCAATGTCTTATGCAAGTTCCTATTGAGAGTCTGCACCCAGAAGGCCCCAAGGTGCAAGCAGGAACCCTGTGCCACAGGGTGAAGGGTCCGTGCCACCAGGCTGAGGGTCTGCACTGGAGCCAGGAAGCACCATTGAGATGAGGACCAGAGCTCCCCTGATGAGAATAGCAGCCACCCCTGGCAACAGGGAGGACCCAAACTCCTCAGATGATGAGAACAGCTGAATTCATATCAGAAAAGCCAGCTGCAGCAAGCTCCTCCAGGAAAATCATACACACCGTCTTCCCCTCCAGTCACCTCTTGTTCCATTGGCAGCAATCTTCAGGTCAGTCTTCCATGCCCAGAACCAGGCCAACGCGGTTCAGCTCAGCATCTAAGTTGACCAGTAGTTAATCCGCCACACTTTCCTACCTTCCTCCACCGTCCTCTCCCAGCCCCTGACCCTCCAGAGACAAGGATATTCCTGGTGTGCCCTGAGCAGCAGCCTCACTCTGGGCCCCACACCAAGATCCACTGTAGGCTCCAGACCTCACAGACAGGGACTTGCCAAGGCCCAGCAGTGCTGTGACAGTGTGGGCATCTTCAAGAGACATGCATCTGCCTCTGGGAAGAGGCCCTGTCCAGTGCCTACCGCCTGGCAGCTTCTCCCTTGCCTAAAGCATAGGCACCTTCATACTCAGCCCTTTTTTATTCTCAGAAACACCAAGAACTCCATGACATCTCACTCCAACCCGGGTGCTATCCTAATGTGGCCCTGTGCCCTTCGGCAGGGATGCTGACCTCTTCGAGCTCAAACTTTGTCCTCTGTAAAAGGAAGCACAGAGCTGTTTTAGGCAGGAAACCAACCAGTGAAAGGGAAGACTGAGGAGAGTGGCTGGTCCTAGAGATGCTGTCCAGCCAGTAGCTGTGGACACCACGGCCAGGACCAGGACCTGGAGTGCCTATGTCAAGTGGCATGTGAAGTGGCATCAGTTTCTGGTACTGCAGACAGTGCTGCTCTGTGGATGCTGGCCCCCGGTTGCTGCTGGACACAGGAATGTCCCAGCCAGGTGGCCCAGAGCCTGCCTAGCTGAGAACCCTGTCCTCCTCTCACACGGGCCGCACCCACCTCCAAGCAAGTCACACTCTGTGTGACTTTTGTCGTTTGGAACCTGCAGAACACAGCACTCTGTTGGGAGAAAATGAATTTGCAACTAAAAGTGAGAAGTACGGAGCTTCAGCCTTGAGAGAAAAGTCACACTGTCCAGAGACACTTTTGAGGTCTATGTGACTCCAGAGCAGTCCTCCATCACCATGCAGCACGTATGGGTCTCTCACTTCCCTCGAATGCAGACTCCACAAGGCTCCTGATCCTGGGCACAGGTTGTGCACATTCACTTACCTCTCCGCTGGCCCTGGGCCCGCAGTGGGCACTGCCAGCTTGTCTGCAGGCCGCCACAGCAGGCGGGGTGTCCTTTGGTGAGGGCCCTGCTCAGTTGTCTCTGTAGAAGCTGGACAGGGTGCACATGGCTCCCAGGGCTCAGGGTGGGGAAGGTGGCTCAGGGACCTTTGGGCATTTGCCAATTGCACACGTCATCGGTCCCTGAGCCTGGGCCACAGCCCAGCGGTCCAGAGGACCCCATGTAAGTGGGCTGGATGACTAGAAGGAAGGTGTGCTTGACCTTGGCCATGGTCCACCTGGCTGCCATGTCCCACTTCCGTGTGAGCTCTGCCAACCAGGCGGCAGCTCTGCACGCAGCCCTGAGCACTACCTTCTTCAGGGCAGACACTGTGGCCAACACAATTGTTTCACTGCTGGTAGCAGCAAATGAGACCTGGAAATGTCCACTCTTCTGGTACCTCGCATTGCTGAGCAGGAGACTGAGCTCTCAGCTGGGTTTGGTCTAAATTGGGGTCTGGGTTACACACTGAAGTCTGCTGGGGTACAGCATGGTCTATGGACTGAGATGTCTCATCTGGCCATGCAGAACAGATTTGTGCCAGCTGGGTTGGGAGCACTGGGAGTGTGGACAGGAGACCAGGACACCTGGGAAACAGGGCCTGTGTGGCTGCCCAGTCCCTGAGGTGGCACTGAGGATCGACCCCAGGGTCCTCTACTGAGCTACATCCCTATTGCTTGTTTTTTTAGACAACTTGTCACACAATTGCCCAAGCTGGGCTAGAACTTATGATTCTCTTGCCTCAGTATTTAGAGCACTAGAATTATAAGAGTATACCACCACACCTGGCTGGTTCTCAAGTGTTCTGTTTTTGTAAGACAGGGTCTTGCTATGTAATCCAGGCTGGCCTTGGACTCACAGCAATCTTCCTGCTTTAGCCTGCTAAATGCTGGAATTACAGGCAGTGCCACCATGCTCAGATCTGGCTCCTAGGTCTTCATAACTGTCATGAGGAGGAGACTGCCTACTGCCCTGAGTGGAGTGGCCACTTCCTATGTGTGCTACAGCACCCCTACTGGGTACCGAGGCCAGAACAGGACCTGATACATAGCCTGCCTGAAGCCTGCAGGAGCTGAAGGGGCAGCGTACAGCCTCCTGCTGCCATCCCCTTGGTCCCGTTGCAGTCTCATGCATTTATAAGACTGGCTTCACAACACACAATTCCCACAGTGGAGCTTCAGGCCTCATACAGACCTGGGAGAGGGCTTGGGGGGTTGCCCACTGTCTTGAGGAACAGAGAAATCGGAAGCCTGGTGATGTAAGAGTAGTGGACAGTCTCCTGGCTGTGCATTTGGAAAGGCTAGGTGCAGTGAGGCCCTGTGCTGACCTTATAGGAGGCTTGCACCCAGCCCTGCTGTGGCTGGGCATTTACAAGAAGGAAATCAGCCACCCAGAGAGCAGAGATGTGATAAAAACTTCACAACTTTGTGTACAATCGCTAGAAGTTGAATGAAATCCAAATCACACTGAAGAATTGATTTTGGAAAGTGCGGCATAAGCTGAGCAGTGGAGATGCAGCACCGTGAGGAGACTGTGGGGTCGAGCCTGGGCTTCAGGCAGAGGCTGGCTGGGTGTAAATGAGACCCAGGTTCCACCCTGACCCTGCAGAGGAAGGAAGAGAGGGAAGGACAGAGGGATGTTTCACCTTGCAGGATGTGATAGCAGACAGATTCGATCTGTCTTCCCATGAGGGTATCTACCCAAAAGCAACCTGGACCTACACAGCAGTGCATGCAGTTAGCAGCACCTTCTTATTCGCCCACAAATTTTCTGCACTTTTTTCAAGATATTTTGTGTCCTATGTCAGACTATCAGAGTCACTGACCCCCAGGGCTGAAGTCAACTCAGAGGTGGCAGGATGGTGGCATGGATGGTGCTCTTGTGGCATCCAGGTGACCCTCTTCACAGCATAGCAGCCCTGCTTCACCTACCTGCCCCTCACCAGTCACCCACCCTGCCTGGGCAAGGACCTCACAGAAGTCAGATCCCAAACACCACAGTCCAGGTGGTAATTAGTTCATGTCTCTGCTCCTGGGCCAGAATACTCAACACCCACATAGGAAGAAGGAGAGGCTGGTTTGACTCTTGCATTCTGTGGCCTCAGTCAATGGCCAGCCAGCTCTGAGGCAGAAGCAGCATGATGAGAGGGACTGGTGGGGCAAAGCTGCTCACATCATGGTGATGGGAAAGCAGAGAGAAGGGAGGAGTCAGGGAGGAGTCAGGGAGGAGCCAGACCCTTCTCTGCCAGCCCTCACCAATAGCACAGTCAGTGATAAACTCGTCCTTGATGAGCCCACTGATACACACAGTGCCTCTGAGATCCAACCACCTTCCACACATGTGAGAGTTTGGGGGAACATTTTAGATTAAAACTGCAACAGGTGAATCACAGCTGTAGGTGGGAAGGAGAATCCAGGCTTTAGAATGGTCCAAGGGGATGCTGGGCATGGCGGTGCATGTCTGTAATCCTAATGCTTGGTAGGCTGCGGCAGGAGGATTAGCACAAGTTCGAGGCCAGCCTGGGATACATAGTGAGTTTAAGGTCAGCCTGAACTATAGTGAGTGCCTGTTTCAAAAAACAAAACAAAACAAAAATGATCCACAACGGGACATGCACAGAAGGGTCAGTACAGATGCTCAGGAGTTAATACCAGTGATCTGGAGGCCTGGGAGCCACCCTACCTTAGTTTCCCCTGAGCTGAGACCTGCAGGATCTCATGTGGCACTACATCTGCTGTCTCCCTCCAGAGCCTCAGCAGGCTCCCCTCTGTCCCCAGGGCACCCCCGCTGGACAGGCCAGGTCTCTGTGCCAGGGGGCACCCGACAGTCTCCCATCAACATCCGACGGAAGGACAGTATCTACGACCCCCACCTGCCCCCGCTCAGGGTCTCCTACAATGCCGCGTCCTGTCAGCACATGAAGAACACTGGCTACCTCTGCCAAGTGGAGTTCGATGAGGCCACTGGAGGTTCAGGTGAGCCTTGTGGGCCCTGGCCCTTCCTGTCTGTCACACTCAGGGGTCCCTGATACAGAGGCAAGAACAAGAGCAGGGCGCTGTGTGGGGCAGGAGCAGAAGAGCTCCAGTGGGAACGTCGCGGGGACAGGGAGCTGAGGTCTCGGGGGCGGGGGTGCTGCCCACAGTCATACAGGTTCAGGGACAGAGCCCTGTTGCTCTCGGGAGCCAGTAAAGCTGAGCGATGTCACTGGCAGGCAGAGACACATGTCCAGACGCCATGCCAGCCTCTTGATCCACTGGCAAGCTGAGAGCCCTGTGCCTGCAGCCTGACCTGGCTCATTGTTCGGTATCAGCTTTGGTTTTGCCCCCCCAAGAGGATTCACTGTAGTCCAACCTCCTTCCTGCTGCCTGAGACAAAAACCCAACCCACCCTGGTTTAAGCAAAGAGCAGATCTGGGCCAGGGCAGCCTAAGCGATTTGGAGGCTGGGACTCGGGTCCTGTAATTGGTAAGGGTGATGCCAAAGGTACAGCTCAGCCTCCTGACAGAGGGACAGGACCGTGCCCCTCCCACAGCCCAGTGACAGCTCTGGCTGACCCTCTGTTGCCCCCATCAGTCACCTGGGTTGAGCCTTTCAGAGCAAGATGTGGAAGATGTGGAGAAATTGACTTCTGCAGGACAATGGGAAACTGCTCTCCAAGGCCCCCACCGGCAGCCCGACCAGGGCTCTTCCCTGTGGGAAACTGGGAGCAGAGAAGGGGCACGTGAGACGCAGAAGGGCTAAAAATGCTTTTAGCAGAAAAATGAGAATGAGATTCTCCTGTGCATTTAAAATAGAAAACAGCCCTAGAGAGGAGGAGAGCCCTCTGGAAGTGAGATGAAGAGGTGTGGCGGGCAGCGACTCTGGGTCAGAGGCTCACCTGGGCCTCAAGGTACCACCAGACCAGTGCCCAGAACCAAAGCCAGACATGAGCAGGAGGCCGAGGGGTGAGGCCAACTTTCCCAGAGGCTCCTCCGGAAAGGAGTGCAGGAGGCCTAGGGCATAGGGGGGTGACCGCAGGTGGAGGGAAGAAGGACAGAGTGGGAGGAAGAGGAGCCAGACCGATGGACAAGGCGGGCAGGTCATGCGAGGCTTGCCCTGGCCCCTCTGCACACCACCTGAGTGGCATAAACCAGTGGCCTCTCTGACCCAGGTCTCTTTTCCTGCTGGTTCATGCTCTTCATAACACTGGCCACCAGGGGCAGTGCAGCGCGCACAGGAACACCGGCCAGGTTGTAGGACTCAGGGTGGGAGACAGGGTGAACCTGCAGAAAGGAAGCGTGGAAACTCATGAGGACAGTGTTGAGGCCACATGCCCGCGAGTGCCCCTCCTGTGTTGAGGTGACAATCATGAGCATTTCCAAGCAGGGCCCGTGGCGGCCTCTTATTCTCTGAGGGATGGAAGACAGTGTCACCAGTGTCGAGGTCCCCACAGAGGCTGCATCCTCTGGGGCTAAGAATAAGATGTCTCGCTGTGGAGGGCTCCGGCCCCGTAGCACGTGCAGGCATGCTCCTGGACAGGTGAAAGGATTGCAGACGTCCATGTTAGTGTGCAGACATCACTCTTATAGCCAAGGCTCTTGGTGGCAAGTTGGAGAAACTGGGTCCTGCAAAGTGAGACCAGGAAATGTAGGAGGGCCCCTTACACAGGTGATCTGGAGACATGGCAGGAACCAGCACTGTCCTGCCAGGCCCCAGTGGGACCTGTGTCCATGCCAGAGTGGGAGCTGCAGCCTCTCTCTTGTGAGGCAGGGACAGATGGCTGCAAGGTGACAAACAGGGCCATAAGGGGTCCCAGGAAGGGGGCTGGCCACACAGTCCAAGATACCCCTTGGCAGGGGAGGAAGACCGCAACCCCTGCACTTTGCCAGGGGTGGTGGTTCTCCCAGCAAATTCAAACTCAGCGGCTCCCTTTCCCCTATAGTGTGGATAGCCACACCTTGCTTAATGAGGGGCACTTCTGAGCTGTGCTGTCAGGCATCTTGGTTTCTGCCTGTGTCCCCCAAAGCCTTGTGAGCTCACAGGTGGGGCCTTTGGAAGAAGACTGGGCATAAGGCACTGTAGCTAAAAGTGGGTTTGGAGGTGGGGCCTGGTAGGAGGGGACATTGCTGGAGAGTAAGTCTCCCACCTCAGCTCCTTCTCTCAGCTTCCTGTCCGCCAGGCAATGAGCAGCTCTCTTCCACCCTGGCCTTTCCGCCGCACTGTTCCTGTGTTTCAGCCTACTGTACATGGACCAAAATCTCTAGACCGTGAGCCAAAATAAACCTCTCCACCTTTAAGTTGCAGGTGTCAGGCCCCTGGGACAAGGAAAGTGATGAAGGTGTCAGGTGGCTCCACCGAGTGTAACTTCCCATGTGTGTGTGTGTAACGTTAGGATGGTAACATATGAGTGACCAGGTGACAGCTGCTCTTGGGGCTGCCATAGTGCATGTGGCTAGAGCTGACCAAAAGGTCTTGATGCAGCATGAGTCCACTGGAATACATGCTTCATGAGAGCAGCACTTCACTGGGCCTTTGTCCTATAAGACTGAGAAGTACAGGGTAACCTGCCAGAGGGTCAGAACCTCCCTTCTGACCGAACTACTGTGGTTCTGTTGCAGCTGCTGTTGTGTCTGAATGGTCCCAACCCTGGTCACTCAAACCATGTTGCACCAATCGGCATCTGTTCCTGAGCCCCACCCCTATTGTCACAGGGCTGGACCAATCAGTCACTGCCCTGGGAATTTGGGATAATTCAAGTAGGAACCACGGTGTTCCTATGACTTTGGAGCCATTTTAGTTTGCTGATAAACTCTGAGATGTTTGCACAGGGACAAACCTCAGTTTTCAGAGTGTGTCTCCACCATTTAGACACATGTAGGGGGATCAAGGGCCCAGGCCAGCCTCAAGGAACCGCCCATGTTGGGGTCACAGTAAACACCTACCAGAGAAACAGGAAGACCAGTCCACATGACAGAACCTTTCCTTCAACAAGCCCACCTCACACAGAGCTCAAGAGTCAGGGCCTCCTGCAAGACACGCCAGAGCTCTACAACCGAGCTATATCCCTATACTTTTTACTTATTTTGAGACAGGATCTTGCTGAGTTGTCCCCTCTGGTCTTGAGCTGGTGATCCTCCTGCCTCAGCCTGCTGAGTGCTGGGATCACAGGTGTGCATCACTGTGTCCAGACACTAGAACATCCACCCCTGAGGTTCCTGCATGGTCACCACCTTTGCTGACCTCTGTGTCTGCTCCTGGGACACCCATGTGCTCCACTGTGGGATAGCTCCCTTTCCAGCCACTGCCATGGGCTTATAACATCTGCTTCTACCTGACGCAAACTTAGTCCTCAGTCCAGGCTGATGCTACTCTGTAGGAGGCTGCCCTGGTGCTCTAGGCTGCCTCAGGTCCCCACAGCCCCCACTGGTGCCACACTCTTTTTTTTTTTTTTTTTTTTTTTTTTGAGACAGGGTCTCACTTTGTAGTTCAGGCTGGCCCTGAGCTCACTATGTAGCCCAGGCAAGCCTCAAACTCAGCAATCCTCCTGCCTCTGCCTCCCGAGTGCTGGGATTACAGGCGTGAGCTACCACGCCCGGCACTGTGGTATATAGTATTGATTGCTGGTGGGTGTGGGTCACTATGCCCAGCATTGTATGTGGTTACCGGGATCAAACTCAGGACTTTGCGCTTGTGAGGTGGGCACCGGAACCACTGAGCTAAATCTCCAGCCCACCACACTCTTTTTTCAAGGTCTTGCTATGTAGTCCAGCCTGGCCTTGAACTCACTATACACCACAGACCAGCCTTGAACTTGTCATCTTTCTGCCTCAGCCTTCTGAATGCTCGGATTGCTGGCATGTGCCATCACTTGCAGCTTTCCCTGTCCTCTGTTCCCAGGAGAGCTGGGGCTGAGGCGAACTCACATGTCCTTCCCCTCTCACCCCTCCTCAGTGCTGGGTCAGGGCCTGACTCTGGACTCGTCACAGGATCTCAGCCAGCACTTGTGTTCTGAAGGTTTTTCTCCTTTTGTCTTTGAGAGATGACAAAGAGTCTTCCACATAAGGTTACTGGGAATAAAATACTAGACTCAGTTGTTTGGTGTCAAAAAGAATGCTCTTAGAGGGCCGGAGGGTTAGTTCAGTGGTTCCGGCGCCTGCCTCACAAGTGCAGGGCCCTGAGTTCGATCCCCGGAAACCGCATATAATGCTGGGCGTGGAGACACGCCCACCAACAATCAACACCGCATACCACAATGCAGGACGTGGTGGCTCACGCCTGTCATCCCAACACTCGGGGGGGCAGGGACAGGAGGATTGCTGAGTTCACGGCGGCTTGCCTGGGCACCATAGTGAGCTCAGGCCCAGCCTGAACTACAGAGCGAGACCCTGTCTCAAAAAAAAAAAAAAAAGAATGCTCTCAGAGTAAGAAATCTGGACAAGGCAGAATTAGTTTTTCTTCTGTAGAAGAAAACACGTTTGTGTGGAAAAGGAGGGTTGGCTCTTTGGTCTAACACAGGGCCCACTGGCCTCTTCCCCTGGCTGCAGAGGATTCATGGTCTGGTCTGTCTGATCAGCTAACTCAGGCTCCATGGAAGGAATCAGCAAGATGCCGAGGGAGGGTTCAGAGTGAGGGGAGTCTGGGGAGCAGGAAGGCCTTGGCTCTTGATAAACCAGCCTGGGTTGGTTTATTTATTTTATTTTATTTTAACCATGACCAACAGTGATTTATTCCAGAAATACAAGGCTGCTTTAAGGTTCAGAAATCGATTAATGTCATATACCATATTAATAAATTTTAAAAAATCAGAAAGAAAACTTTTTTTTTCCGGTACTGGGGATTGAACTCGGGCCCTTGTGCATCCAAGGTTGGTGCAGTACCACTTGAGCTAAATCCCCAGCCCAGAAAGAAAACTTGAAAAAATCAGCATCTATTCATAAAAAATCAGGAAGACAGAGATTAAAGCAAACCTTAACATGATTGTGTGTGCATGTGCATTGCATGTGCGTGTATGTGTGTGTGTGTGTGTGTGTGTGTGTGTATGTGTAGCTGTGTTCCTAGGCGGCAAGCCGAGCAGGCAGCTCTGTGCCTGGTGTTATCAGGAGGGCTGTGCAGAGGGAGCCAGAGCCTGAGCTGGAGAGCAGTTTGATAGAACAGGCTGAACTTGTTATTATCCTCAAGGCAGTTTCTCCACTGACGTCCCCACTCAGAGTCCCCTCTGGAGTCCTAACTGAGCACTGGTTGTGGCTATGTCCAGGGCTGTGACGACTCTGGTGATGGGAGCGCAGAGGCTCCTATGCTCTGGTGTTCTGGGCTGGGGGCTCAGGCAACCTCAGCGCCATGGTGTGTGTTCCAGAGCACCCTCCCCAGAACTGGTGGTGTGCTGGCCACTAGCCCTGGCCACAGCTCTAGCTGGGAGAAGTTGCAGAGATCTCTTAGCGGCAGGGAACATGCGGACCCTGTGACCTTGCATGTCACAACTCAGAACCGGTTCTAGTTCTACCCCAGAGTGGGAGAACAGGTGCTCCTTTGTGTGTGTTCTACAGTGCTGATGAATGAGAACACAGCCTTCCTCTTGGGCCAGCCAAGGACTGCTGATTCCCAGCGGAGCCCCTGAGCCAGAGCAGATGGCTGTAGACAGTGTCTACTGTGACCACAGAGTCTCGTGGGCAGAAGCCAGTGCCACACAAAGTGGGCCTCAGGGTCACTGCCTGGCTGTCGCTCACACAGTGGCCCAATTACATTTCCCTGAATGTTGCCTTCCCTCGGTGCCCTGTGGAGGAAGCCTGGGATGACAACCATGCTGGTGGCAAACTCTGGGGGCTGGGCTGCCAGGCTAAGGGCCCCCTTCCTCGTTTTCAGTACCAGGTCTTAAAGGCCAGACACCATCAAGACAATTTTTTCCCCTGTATTTTGAGGTGGAATCTTGCTAAATTGTTAAGTTGCCCAACCTGGTTCAAACTTGTGACCCTCTTGCCTCAGCCTCCTGAATACTAGGATCATAGTTACATACTGTTATGTCCAGTTCCAAATGCCTCCCTCTCAGGACTCAGTTAACCACTTTTTCAATTAGAGTAGTTACCCTGACACTGTATTATCATGAGGAAAAGTCAATTAGAAATTATTTTATCTGAATTTATAGCCTCAATGTGGGTTCCTAACTTACTGGCTAGAAAAGGGACAGGATTTGACTGGAACCTTGCTATGAAGGATGAGGCCCTAGGATTGCTGGTAGCCTAGGATGGGTGACCTCATGCCCTGAGTTTCTGTCCAAACTGCAGTGAGGCTCCTGGCACTGCCTGTAGGTTCATCATGAAGAGCCTCCCTCAGAGAACAGGAAGTCTCTGCACTTGAAGAAGCCCTGCAGCAGGCACTCAGTCAATGCTGTTTGTCACATGGTCACACTCATGGCCTGCACTAAATATTCTGCACTGTGCACCAAGTAGGAAGGAGCTCCTAGGCCCCCAGACTCAGGCCCATTGGTCTTTGTTCCTGGGCAGCCACTCCATGCTGTAGAGATGTGCCAAGATGCTGTTTTCCTTGGTACTTCTACATGCAGGGTGCTGTGGCACCTTCACTATTGACATGATCCTTACAACCCCACCCAATGATGTCTTAGTCACTTTCCTATCACTGGGACAAAATACTCAGCACCCATAGTGAAAAGGAAAGTTTGATTTGGCTCCTAGTGTTAGCAGGTTCAGTCCATGGGTAGCCTGCTCTGCAGGAACAGCATAGTAGAGGAGCTGATGAAGGAGAACTGTTCATATTGTGATGGCACAGGGGCAAAACTGCACCCTTCCAGTCACATACCAGTGACAAGTGAACCAGGCCCCCCACACAGCCATGAACGCATCCATGAGTCAACCACTGTGACACAGCGCCCCACCAGCCACTCACCTTCCACATGTGAGAGTTGGGGCAGTTTAGGTTCGAACTCAAATAACTGGGTATTAGATCTTCCAACTCTGTAGAGGGAAAACCAAGGCCGGCAGTGGTAAGACCTCTGGGCCGGGTCACACGGTGCTGCAGAGGGACGCAGCATCTGTGCCAGGTCAGATTCCTCCTGCCCACACACAGTATTCCAGTCTTTAAATAAGTAAACGTGTGGCCTTTTGCCAACAGCTGCAGTGTGAAGTCTAATTTAGGAAATGTTCTAAGGATCTTTGTCCCGTCTTCAAAGGGATCCGGATGCTTCTTGTCTCCAGTGGGGCAGGGAGGCTCCAGAGCAGCCAGATGCACGTGATGCCCAAAATCGCCATGCTCTGCATGGGTTAAAGGAACCCCAGCCTGTGAACAGCACCCAAGGGCTCCGGGTGTGTCCCCCACTCTGCCACTGGGGCCTAGCCATGCAGCCTTGGCCCACTGTCCCCTGCACCTCCTGGGCTTGTCTTCCAAGAGAGACAGTGTAAGGCTGTGCCTGAGGCAGACTGGGATCCCGCTCCTGTCACCGTAAGGGCTTGGTATGGCACTAAGCAGGCCCATGGCAGGCAGCCTTTCTCATTCAGTTCACCCTTAAAAGTGATGTGGGTGAGGCCGGGCCTGTAGCACTGGTCTACCCACCGCCCCGAGCCCGGGCCACAGGGAGCTGCACCACACCGCCTCTTACTCTTGGACAGCGTTGGTGATGAGGGGCAGCTGGAGGTGGGAAAAGCGAGGTCCATGTGTTAAAAGGCAAATTCCTGGTCTCTCCCAGATGGTGGAGCCAGCACCTCAGGGCTGAGTCCCTGAAGCCAAGTGGGTCCATGCTGTATCCTTTGGGAGACCACCTGGAAAGCCGACTGAAGCCCGTAGCAGAGAGCTGCTGCTTCTGTGGTCAGTGTCCAGGGACTTAGGTGACTCCACAAGAGACCTAGTCAGCAGTGGCCTGGATTGAGCAGTCTGCGGAGCTGGGGACTGGGGAAGGATGGCATGGTGTGGCTCAGAACTCATTCAAAACCTTCACTTTATCATATATGACTGAATTATACGGTGATAGACTCTGAGCTCTGGTTTTAATTGAGGCTTTAGGAAGACTGACATGACAGGCTCATCTCAGCCCCTCACTGCCACCTAGTGGCAGGGTGTGGACCTGCCGGTGATGGGCTCACGAGTGATCAGAGATTCCCACAGGGGAGTCCCTGGGGAGGCAGTCAAAAAGCAGATACAGACACAGCCAGAAGGACTGACCTCTCACTCGCCTTTGCAGGGATCAGCGGGGGACCCCTGGAGAGCCACTACCGACTGAAGCAGTTCCACTTCCACTGGGGAGCAGTGGACACGCAGGGCTCCGAGCACACAGTGGATGACCATGCCTTTCCCGCTGAGGTGTGAATGCGCAGCACTGGCCGTGGGGTGACCAGTGTCCTCAGCACACACAGGGAACAGGCTTCTGGGGCCTGGGAACTTCAGGGCTCCAGCAGAACATTGGTGCTACTGTCAGCAAAGCAGGGCTTTGAGGACACTGCACAGGTAACAGAGGAGAGAGACTGGATCCTACAGGCCTGAGGGCAGAGCCACAGCGATCTATGGTGTTGAGACCATGATCAGGACCTGAAAGTCAAGAGGTGTGTGCGTGTGTAGCTAGAGGTCAACCCCAAGGCCTCAGGGGTGCTACTGAACTACAACTCCAGCCCTTTTCATTTTCACTCACTTACCTATTTCCAGACAGGATCTCACTGCTTAGTCCAGGCTAGCTTTGAATTTACAGTCCTCCTACCTCACCAGCGTGTGATACAACCCCAAATCCCTTTTTATTTATTTATTTATTTTTTGGAGACAGGGTCTCGCTTTGTAGTTCAGGCTGGCTCTGAGCTCACTATGGAGCCCAGGCAAGCCTCGAACTCAGCAATCCTCCTGCCTCTGCCTCCTGAGTGCTGGGATTACAGGCGTGAGCCACCACGCCTGGCATTGTATGTGGTTACCGGGGATTGAACTCAGGACCTTGTGCTTGCAAAGCAGGCGCCGGAACCACTGAGCTAACCCTCCAGCCCTCCCTTTTTTATTTTTACTTTGAGGGAGTGTCCTATAAATCGCCCAGGCTGGCTTCAGGCTCTTGACTGTCCCCTCAGCCTCCCAGATGTACATGGCAGGGATTCGGGCTTGCTAGGTATAAGTGCTGCGTGGAGCACAGAGACCAGGGTCCCCAATGGAGCCCCAGTTCAGCGAGCCTGCACCCCAGTCCTGTGCTAGGGAGACACAAAAGCCTTCGTTGGATGTGCGGGGCTGGGGCTGGGGCTGGGGCCAGGCATGCTCATGTTCCTATAAGAGTGGTGTCACTCAGGCCCTGCAATGTCCTCCACAACTATCAGTGCTAGGTCTGGAACCCCAGTACCCCAGGGACACTGGATGAGACCACCAAGGTGGACACCCAGAGGGCGGGACAGGGGAGGTGGGTGCCCAGCCAGTGCACGCGGCCTCTTTTTCACCTGTGTTTTCCATCTGTGGTTGAGGAAACTGAAGACCCAGAACTGCAGATAAGGAGATGGCTGCAAAGACACCTGGCCAGACTGGGGCCTCACCCCCATTTGCCTGCCTGGGTCGTGCTCACTCTGGGGACTCAGCTGTCCTCCCCTGCCATGCCCCATATGAACCTGGCACTGTGGTATGCAGGTCCTACCTAGGGGAAAGAGGAGGATTATAAAATAAGATCCAGGAGGAAGTCAGGGTGGGCAAGGAAAAGAAAGAAAGAGAGAGAGGAAGG
>PVIC010016219.1:0-34328 GCA_004025085.1 Thryonomys swinderianus | reverse complement strand
AAAAGAATATTTTTCTGCATCTTTTGTTATCACAAGTTTTTCTTTTTCTTTTTTTTTTTGAGACAGGGTCTCGCTTTGTAGTTCAGGCTGGCTCTGAGCTCATTATGTAGCCTAGGCAAGCTTTGAACTCAGCAATCCTCCTGTCTCTGCCTCCCGAGTGCTGGGATTACAGGCGTGAGCCACCACGCCCGGCTAAAAGTTTTTCTTTTTTATTGAATCAATGTGGTACATTATGTTGATTGATTTTCTAATACCAAAATAATTTTGCACTGTTAGGAAAAACTTCACTTGTGATATATATTATAAATTTGCCTTTATCATGAATTATTATGCTAAAATTTTTAAAGGATTTTTAAAATCTATGCTTGATATTTAACTCTAGGTTTTATTTTAGCCTTTTTGGTTTTGATATGAGTAATATTTGCTCTTTTAAAGTTAAGTAGGAGGTGTTGTCTCCTCTGTTTCCTGAGTCTGTATCATATAAACCTTTCATTAATGAATAAAATTTCACCAGAGAAGTTATTTGAGCTTATGGCTATTATAGAAATGTTTTTATTAAAAACTTAATAACTGGGCTGGAGATTTAGCTTAGTGGTTCCAGCACCTGCTTAGCAAGCACAAGGTCCCTGTTTTGATCCCCAGTAACCACATACAACAATACCGGGCATGGTGGCTCACACTCACTGCTCACCGGTAATCAGTACCACATACCACAAATGCCAGGCTTGGTGACTGAAGCCTGTATTGTAATCCCAGCACTTGGGAGGCAGAGGAAGGAGGACTGCTGAGTGTGAGGCTTGCCTGACTTACATAGTGAGCTCAGGGCCAACCTGAACTACAAAGCAAGACCCTGTCTCAAAAACAAACAAAAACAAAAAAACACCCAGATTTTTTTATACCTTGTTTCTTATTTTCTCCAATTGCTAAGAGAAAGATATTGAAACCTCCAAGTATAATCATGACTATATTATTTTCTTTAATTTTTTTCCCCTTTCACTGTGCTTCATGCAACTGGAAACTGGAATTCAGTACTTTCAAATTTAAGGTTATTTTGCTTTATTGATTTCCCTTCATAATTTGAAATGTGTCTCCATACATTTCCAGATTCTTTCTTTATTGCAGTCATCTTTGCTTAATATTATTTAAAACATTTCAGCTTTCTTATATTCAATTTGTGTTATCTTTTCCCATTCTTTTACTTTCAAAATATTGGGGTACTTATGTACAACAAGAATACATAAGAAAAAGCATATGGTATGGTCCTGTTTTTTTTTTTTTTTTTTTTTTTGCTTTTTTGGAGACAGGGTCTCACTTTGTAGTTCAGGCTGGCCCTGAGCTCACTATGGTGCCCAGATAAGCCGCTGCGAACTCAGCAATCCTCCTGTCTCTGCCTCCCGAGTGCTGGGATTACAGGCATGAGCCACCACGCCCAGCATTATATGTGGTAACCGGGGATCGAACTCAGGTCCTTGCGTTTGCAAGGCAGGCACCGGAACCACTGAGCTAACCCTCCGGCCCTTTTTTTTTTTTTTTTGAGACAGGGTCTCGCTTTTGTAGTTCAGGCTGGCCCTGAGCTCACTATGTAGCCCAGGCAAGCCTTGAACTCAGCAATCCTCCTGTCTCTGCCTCCCGAGTGCTGGGATTACAGGCATGAGCCACCATGCCTGGCTGTATGGTCCTGCTTTTTGTATCTAGTTTAATAATGCCTGTGTTTAGATGAAGTATTTAGACCATTATGTTCATTTGTGATTATTGATATGACTGGATTTAGTATGCCATCATATTTCTTTTCTGTTTATCTCTTTTATTACTATTTTCCTTTTTTTGTTGTTGTTATAGCATATTTTTAGTATTCCATTCTGTTTTCTTGAATGACTTTTATAAAGTCTCTCTTTTTTGTTTGCTTTAGAAAAACAATGCTATCACTTTCTGCTTTATATGTTGTACTTAATACTCACATTTCAGATTTCACATTGTTCATTTCCCCCTTTACAAATTAATAGTCTCATGGTGATGTCATTGTATCTACAGGTCTTCTTTTCTGTGCTACTTTTCCTCCTGTTATATCTACCTAATAAATTCTATATCACTTTTGTTTTTGCTTTGAATCATTCATTCTATTTGAAATAAATAATGAGAAGCAAACCTAATCTCTACATTTATCTAGTTATTTATATTTTCAGTATTCTTTGTTGTTTCCTGTAAATACATATTTCCACTTGATATCATTTCCCTTTAGCCTACTGGACACTTAAAATTTCGTAGTACAAACAAGTCTTCTAGTGACAAATTCATTGAGGCTGTGTTTGTTTAAACATGTACACTCTTAAAATAAAATGTTTTTGCTGGATCTTTAAACTTCCTCCCACCCTTCTGTCAACACTGAAGTTTTATGCCTTTTGTTTTCCTATCTCTGTTGTTTCTGATTAGAAAGCAGCTGTCATATATCTTTTCTGATTCATCTTTGAATGACAGGATTGTATTTATTTTCTTTACTATGAACACATATTTGTGGATTAGTGACTTCATTTTTGTCTTGACTTGATTGATATTTCTCTTTTTTAAAAAAATGAGTGGTAAGTTTAGGTTTTATGCTGGACATGATATGATAGATGATAGATACTGGATCCTCATCTTCTGAAACTTTTAATAATTGGCCAATTACTTTGAACTTTAAAAATTGTAAGGCATATTTGTGAAAATAAATAGATGTTTCCCATGAACCTCTAATTTAGCAGATCAATCCCCAAGTGACATCATCCCTACAGGGCTCTTAGAGCTTAGACTTCGGTAAGGAACTCTAGAGAAGCCTTCACTCATAAAATGTGCCTTTTGGTGTCTCAGTTGGAGAGGATATCCTAGGGTGTGGATAAAGTTTCCAGATTTTGGCACAGAGAGAACTCTACAATCTCCTGGAATTTTCCTGAACTCTAGTATCTTGTTTCTGCATCTAGCCTAATAGCACTACTGTCCAGTATGTTCACTGAAGTCTCACTGCATGCCCCGCCCCTGCTTGGCCAGAAAACTGTGGAGAGCCCTAGCTGGCCAACTGGCTTGCTTCTCTGTGCACTCCTTTCTCTCAGGAGCATGGCCTTATAGTTGCAGCCACCACGGCAGCCCAACCCCACCCCAGTTTACTTAGGTCAGAATAACTGTCATCCACGAGGGCTTCTGTTCCCTGCTGTGGTCAGGAAGTTCTCACCAGTCAAGAGCCAAGGGAAGCAAGAGTCTGGCTTCACCCCTACTCTCCCCTCTATCGAAGTCCATAACTTATGCCTCCTGCTGTGTAATATTTTGTTCAATTTTATATTTGTCAAGGAGAGAGGCTTTTCATGGCTGGAAGCAGAGTTTCCCGTAATTTTAGTAAACATAAGATAATTATTAAAGAACCTCAAGCAATCCAAGAGAGAGGGTAGGAAGGAGAGACATAAAGGAAATATACTGTAATAAAATTAGAGGGTAGCTGAAAAGGGAGAAGTGGGTGGGGTAGACAGAAGGAAATTAGATCTGTGTCTCACTCCCTTCAGTTTGTAACACATTTATGTAATATAACTTAAGTAAATGGTCCCCAATCTGGGTCAGGTATTGTGATAACAGGAATAGTTAATAAAGTATTGATATCCTAAGGCCTACTTAAAGAACTCTAATTACATGAAAATTACAGAACATTGAGTAGAAATGTTTTTTGAAGTGGACTTTATAAGAAAGAGTTTACATGTTCAGGAATGCTCTGGAATAGGAAGAGAGATTGTTGGGTAAAACATTTCAGGCAAAGTACACAGTGTGAGGATCACTGAACACATTGACAGTGTAGTTCCTCTCTGTACAAAAACAGAAAACATCTCTGTGCTGGTGTGCAAATCCAAGTTTCCTAGAAATGAACAGGCCTCTTCCCTGCGCAGAGGTTGTCACTTGCATGTAGGGAAAGTACAGGGAAATTGCTCATTATGGCTCAGAAAGGTCCCTAGTCAAGCTTTTCTTCCTGCACACTTGCTGCCGTAAGTTATTTGTATCACTGAAAGTTCTAAAAGGTTCACCATCACTGAGAGCAACATATGGTAAAAATGGAAAAAGAGGTCACATTTCACTCAAGTGGGATGTTCGGTATATTTTAATTGATTAAAACATTCTGTTTCTAGGTTGCTAAGGAGTTTTTTTTTTCCCATTTCATTAATGGAAGTTGAATTTCACCAAATCTTTTCTGCATCATTGAGCCATTTGTATTACTTGCTCTTTATTTTGTTGATGTGATTAGTTAGAATGTCTTTTTCTAATGTGAAAATATCTTGCATTATTGGGAAAATCCAAATTGTTTGTGATATGTTTTTTTGGAATATCCAGTCTCAGTTTGGTTACAATTTGTTTCTGAGTTTCTGAATCAGCATGCATAAATGAGTATTTATGCCACTTTTCTTTTAAGAAAATAAGTAATGCTTCATGCCTTTCCACAGTTTTGGAGTTGTATTTTAGCTTTCCCCATCAAATATGTTACTTGTGTTTTAATCTCTGAAGATAACACTGTGGGAAGTAGTTGCTTTATTCCAGAGCACTGAAGATATCATTTTATAGTATCCTTGATTTCATTTAGGGCCTGGATGATTACTAGACTGTCTCTAAGATTTTTGTAACTGAAACTAATTTTTTAAATTTTTTATGGTAATATACACAGATTAGAAAAACTTATTGAACTTCTAAGATAAAAAATTGTTTTTTCAAAGTATAGTTTATAACTTGCACTATATAGCTATGGTTAACTGTTAATAATTCTTTTACTTTTAAAGTTTAAAAAACTTTACTTCAAGATAAAATCATTCTTGAAACATTATAGAATGTAAGACTCAAGTTCATTGGCACAAATTGGTAACATACGTATTGCTGAATGTGTTATAAATGCAGTATAGTGTTTTATTTTTTCTCTTATGTGGTCTGTTACTTTTCACAGCATGCTCCGAAGACTATACAGCCAGCTCTGGGACACTGAGTTCTCCAAACTTCCCCGATTATTACCCTAATAATTATGAATGTGTTTATACAATCACAGTGGGAATTAACCAGCAGATTGCATTACACTTTACCAACTTCACCTTGGAAGATAGCATAGGTGGAAACTGTGTAGATTTTGTGGAAATCAGGTAAGCATCTTTATTTCCCTATAATCTATTTCATTATTTTCATAAATCAACTTTCCTGGAGAGATCATGTAAATCTTGCTGTGTACTTTCTTGTGAATGATATAGTGTTTCAAACTTTCACTTAAGTATCACTTAACTGTCACATAAGTATGACATAGAGAAAATAACACAAGATTCAACAGTTATTTTAAAGTAATTATTTTATTGGACATATCTGAAAATAAGCACCAGATTTTGTTTGGGCAAGAAAAACAAAACAAAACAATGGTGCTACTACTTTGAAATGAGATACTTGATATTGTTGAATATTTACTTTCTTTATGTAAATTCAATTTAAATTTTAGACTGTTTACTGCCCACTTAGTATAGTTGTATCACAAAAATGAAAGCAACCTAAAGTTTTATTATTTTCAATAGCAGAAGTCAAAGCTTGTGAATTTCAGTATGAGGTCCTTTTCTCACTACATTGTACTTTAGGAGAATGTGATGGAAGAGTTACATGCAAAGGAAAGATGCACTTATACATTGATCTCCCACCATATCATCATATCAAATTAATTGGGTCACCCATTTTGATATGTCTCTCAGTCAGATTTTTTATTTGGCATTTTAAATCTGGAGTTTTCCAATATTATCTGTGAAATTTATTGTATGATGTAAAGTAAGACATTTGGACTCATACTGTCTTATTATATGATACAAAGATAATGGTTACAGTCATACCATATCATACAAAATGTCATAATTTTTATTGATAGTAAGTAAGCAGTGAACTTTAATGTCAAATTAATTTACTTATTTGAGATTGAAAAACACTTTATAAACTAGTTTCAAGACCCTCATTGCACAGAAGGTATTATTTCCAGAATTTTACCCAATGTATCAAATTGATACATTAATGTTTGAGAATTTCCAAGGATATTAGCAGAGAAAAATTAATCAGGTATGATGACACTCGCATCCTGCTACTGGGAAAACTAACATAGGAGGGTTACAAGTCCAAGGCCAGCCTGGACAATTTAGTGAGACCCTGTCTCAAAATATAAAAAGTGAAAAGGTCTGGGAATATAACTCAGTGTTGCCTGTGTTCAATTCCTCATACTGGAAAAAAAATTATAATTTCTTTGTAAAAGTTAGCAATATTTGTTTATGCTGCTTATAATTATGGTTTCTATATTTTGAATTTTTGACATATGGCCCCAGAGGCCATAGGGTGATGATTAAATACATTTTCTCTGTTTACAGCTAGTAATAAGATGCTAAATGATCAATTAATTTGATGTCATAAATGACAGGTATTCTTTAGTAAATTATTCAAATACTAGTTAATAAAGAAAAAGCTAAAAACTTGAAAATGTGTTTTTTTTAAAAGTAGTTTTGAGAAAAGTTGACTAGTTAGATGAAATGGTATATTTCTGATCCTGAAGTTTAAATTTTTCAGTGTTTAATCCAGTAATATTGTCAATAACCAAATACATTTTGGTATCTGCATTTGATCACAGGAATGGAGGCTATGAATATTCACCACTCATAGGACAATACTGTGGCTCAATCCTACCTCCAAGAATCATCTCGCAAAGTAACAAATTATGGCTAAAATTTAAAACTGATCTGATATTTTCAAAATCTGGATTCTCAGCTTACTGGGATGGATCATTAACAGGTGAATAGAAAACAATTTGGAGAATCCAGATTCATTGGTTTCTTGATTCTCGAATTGCCCTTCTCTGTTCATCATCACTGATCCATTTTCCTAGCTCTATTTTGTCATTATTCTTTGTAATGAACTTTAGTGTTGACAATATTTTCAGTTAACAGCAGCCATATATTTTGAAAGAGAAAGGGAATGCTTCTAGCTCATTGGCATAGTCCATTGAACTGAACGTCTTTATTAAAAAGTAATCATTGCTATGATTATAGAACTGGAATCATGATGCAGTATTGCCCTGCAACTTCATTTAAAGGGAAGCATCGTAACTCCAGTTGTTTTTACCAGAAACAAACTGTGTGCACTATTCCCGTGTCTTTCTCCTGTAGGTTGTGGGGGCAACCTCACCACCTCCACGGGCGTCTTCACATCTCCCAACTACCCGATGCCTTACTACCACAGCTCCGAGTGCTACTGGTGGCTGAAATCCAGTCACGGCAGCCCGTTTGAACTGACCTTCACAGACTTCCACTTGGAGTATGATCCCGACTGCCTTTTGGATTACCTGGCTGTATGTAGGAGGACGTTTCTGTTGCGTCTCCACTGCTGTTCTCATCTCATACAACACACATAGTGCTCTGATTTGTGTTTTTAAAATTCATGAAGGGGCCTTAAGTAGAACATCCACATATGAAATTTAAAGAAAATAAAGGTTTTGAAGAAATTTGATAAAAATGATAGCCTTCTAAGTATAATAGGCTTAATACACAAAGTATTTAAAATATTTTGACATTAACTGTTAAGATATTACAACAAATATCCTTACAGTGATTATGGAATTTATGAGCATGATCTATGTAATTTCTTTTTAAAATTGATTTTATTGGTACATTTTATATGCACATCATGATCACACTCAACATCCTGAATTTGTGCTATGGAACCAGAGAAAGAGGACAGTTGCTGTCAGCCAGCACTCAAAAAGTGTTCGATGTTCAGACTTTGATGTAGTTTACATACTTTCTGTAACTATTGAAGGCTAAATTATCTGACTTCATAGGCATTTCAGTTTAATTTTTAAAGATATTTTAAAATGACTTATTATACATGTGGATCTTCTCTACTTCTTTCTTCTAGAGTCCTTTTAATTTTTATAGCCATGGCTAACAGGTGTGTAAAATGTTTTCTTACAGGTATATGATGGCCCAAGTGCTGGTTTTCACCTGCTCTCAAAGTTTTGTGGTGATAAGAAACCACCGCACATCCGTTCTAGTGGAGACAGCATGCTGCTGAAACTGAGGACCAATGAAGGCCAGGAAGGAGGCGGCTTTGAGGTCCAGTACGCACAGAGTAAGTATGTCTTCTACCATTCTGGGCCTGGACTGACCTTCAGACTCCATGCATAACAAACTGGCATGAGTACAATCTGTTGGTTTGAGGATTTAATCTTAGTTTCTTATGCATTAAACTTAATCTCAACTAACTAAAGCATCTCACAAACCATAGCAAGTCAGAAGAGTATACACTGAGGTCTTACAACTGAACTAAATGATCAATGGAAGAGTCAAATAGCAAATAGTCTTTTAAAATTTGTATAAAACATTAAAATCTACTTAGACCATTATTTCACTGCACAAGGTACTCTTGTATCCTGGTTTTGTTTTCTACCTTAAAAAGTATCTTAGTTTTTTTTTTTTTTTTTTTTGAGACAGGGTCTCGCTTTGTAGTTCAGGCTAGCTCTGAGCTCACTATGTAGCCCAGGCAAGCCTTGAACTCAGCAATCCTCCTGCGTCTGTCTCCTGAGTGCTGGGATTATAGGCGTGAGCCACCACAGCCGGCACTGTGGTATGTGGTATTGATTGCTGGTGGGCATGAGTCTCCACACCCAGCATTGTATGTGGTTACCGGAATCCAATTTAGCACCTGTGCTTGCAAGGCAGGCGCTGGAACCACTGAGCTAACCTTCCGGCTCAAAAGTATCTTAGTTTTATTAAGAGAAACTGTGCTCCTTGTGAGGTATGTAGAGTAGGTGCCTTCTTATTATGAGAAATTCTGGACCATTTCAAAATCTTCCCTTGCCACAATACAAGTAGCAAAAGTCAAAGAGCACTGAATAAAAAGGGCCTGGGGTATCTGGTCCCTTCTTGGTGAGAAGGTAACTTTGCTTCTCTGGTTTCTCAAGATTTCCTCTCTAAAATGGGTCAATTAAGTTAGATGGTCTGAAAAGCTCTCTTCTACCTTTAGAATTAAATATTTTTAAAGTTAGTTTCAAAATAAACATTTACAAAAATCAGGTTTCTTGGTCCTTTTATTCCTTAATAAAAATTTTACTTGTTTTTTTGAAAGTGTAACTGATTACCCCACTAAATTTAAATTTATCTGTAATTCATATACATTTATCTAAAAACAAAATTGAAAGTTACAAAATCACATTCCAAATGTACAGTGTTCTGGGGTTAGCTGAAGGAGTGCTAATGTTTAGTGTTGATTACACATGGATTTGAAGAGTCATGTTCACTTATCTCTGAGAGTAAGGCTGAATTCTAAACAACTTAAATACTGTGTTTTAAAAGGTACCTTTGGGGCCGGAGGGTTAGCTCAGTGGTTCCAGCGCCTGCCTCTCAAGCACAAGGTCCTGAGTTTGATCCCTGGTAACCACATACAATGCTGGGCGTGGAGACTCACGCCCACCAGCCATCAATACCACATACCACAGTGCCGGGCGTGGTGGCTCACGCCTGTAATCCCAGCACTTGGGAGGCAGAGACAGGAGGATTGCTGAGTTCGCGGCGGCTTGCCTGGGCACCATAGTGAGCTCAGGGCCAGCCTGAACTACAAAGCGAGACCCTGTCTCAAAAAAAAAAAAAAAAAAGTACCTTTCTTCAGAAATTCATTACTACCATATACATAAAAAAGTTTTCAAGTTCTGTAAGGGATATAGCTGTTTGGTATAATTTAAGATCACTTCTTTAATTTTTATTAGTTTGCTATTTGTTTCTTGGCTATAGTAAGCTTGGTTAGTAAAGGTCTCTCCTTTTCTTCTTATTCTTATAATATATTTTTCTCTCAGTTTTTAAGAATACTGGACTAAATCACTAATGTATCAATAAAGATTAAAAAAAAGAATCAGAGCTAATTTGTTGAGCTTTTCTATGAAATTCACAATTTAAAAATTAAAGGTTTATAAATAATTTGTGAGAACCAACACTGGACCATAAGGTTCATGTTCCATTTTCCCTGAGGCATGGGCATATCTAAACAAAGTGATTCTTTAGAAAGCCTTCATGGAAAATACTGTGACCAATAAATTTTTTTTTTTGAGACAGGGTCTAGTTTTATAGTTCAGGTTGGCCCTAAACTCACTATGTAGCCCAAGTTAGCTTCAAAATCACACCAATCCCCCTGCCTCTGCCTCTCAAATGCTGGGATTACAGGCATGAGCCACCATGCCTGGCATTGTGCTGTATGGTACTGGGGATCAAACTCCAGACCTTGTGCTTGCCAGGCAGATGCCAGAGCCACTGAGCTAAATCCCCAGCTTGACTTAATGGACTTTTCAAGAGAAGTCATTTGAGTTTTAACTGTGATCCAGCAAAGAAAGATTTTGAAGAGCCACAAAGGCCTACTTCTCCAAACCAAAGTTTATAAGTGGTGTTCTGGCCACCTTTCAGAAAACACTGTTGTTACAGAATGTGTCTACTAGGCACACACTTTTCAAAGACAACTCTCTCAGTGTAATGTTATTTTCCCTATCATGTCTTGCTCATCAAAAAAGACAATATGAAAAAGACTTGACAGAAGGGACATGTGGATCTTGTCCACATCATTAGGATCAGCTGAGTTTGGCAGCAAACACACACACACACACACACACACACTCATGCATACACATACATCTAAAGGTATCTTAGAAGTTTTTCTAGAAAAGTCAGCTCAAGAAAATGCCACTGTTGGATTTTTCTTCAAAATTTAAGATTTTAATTTCTGCTTTAAGTCTTTGAAGCTTCCTCTATTCTCTGAGTACTTCCTGATGAGTAACTAGAGGATAACACAGTGCCTTTGTGGTAAATTTCATGCAGATATTTGAATGTTTAAAAAATCATGCTGTGATTCACTTTTAATATTAACCTAGGCCTTCATATTTTTCAAACTGTTAAATTCAAAGATCAGAGATTTCTTTCTCTTCCAAATGCTAAAGCTACAGGAACAGAAGCCCAGAATGTGTAATACACTTCATTAAAAATAAATAAATCAGAGTGTACTCTGAATAGAGCCAAGTTTCTCTGTTGTCCACAAATTCATGGGAATCTGATCCCTATTTTAACACAGCTATTCATTCAATTTCTAAATTTTAAATTCACTTAAGTTTTATGTCGCATTAACTCAAATGGAGACTTGCTGTAAAACTGCTGCACTAAATAAACACGTTCATATATTTTTAAACATAGATTAAAGGAGAATGTCACAGTCACTTTGGATCAATTATGACTTTTTTTTTAACAATCACTGTTGTTTTTTTCCAGCATGTGAGAATGTGCAAATAGTTAATCAAACCAATGGCATCCTGGAGAGTATAAATTACCCAGATCCCTATTCAGATAATCAGCGCTGCAACTGGACCATCCGAGCAGCAAGAGGCAACACCGTGAACTACACGTTTGTGGCATTTGATTTGGAACATGAAACAAACTGTTCCACGGATTATTTAGAGGTAGGTATTCCAGATTCAATAATCACTGCATTTTCAGATCAAGTAGACAAAACAAACTGGAACTCATTTGTCCTTAGAATCAAATCCCTGTAGTTCCTGCCCCACATATTTACAATACTTCAATCACCCACCATTTTTGAACTGGTGTACTTCATGTCTCTTTCAGTGTATCATTTTAATATTAAGGTGCTAGAGTATATATAGTGAGTTAAGCCCCTAAACTATATATAGAAAGTGTCTATATTTTTAGGTTTTATTTTAACTTATAAGCTGATTGACCAGTTTTTAATCTATAAGTAGAGAGATAACCTCTATATTTTGTTAGTCATTTGAAAAATTTGTTTTCTTATAAGTAAGAGATAGGAGATGTTATTATATCTTTGATTTATAGGATATCTAGTTTGCTTGGTATCTAGTTTGCTTGTATCATACTTTTGATTCTCATTTTTATTTTAAAATTTAGGTTCATTTCATTTTGTTTTTCTTTTGGTAAAATGGAATTTTCTACTTGTTATAAAAAATAACCATGGTGGTGGGCCGGAGGGTTAGCTCAGTGGTTCCGGCGCCTGCCTCGCAAGCGCAAGGTCCTGAGTTCGATCCCCGGTAACCACATATAATGCTGGGCGTGGAGACACGCCCACCAACAATCAACACCGCATACCACAATGCCGGGCATGGTGGCTCACGTCTGTCATCCCAGCACTCGGGAGGCAGAGACAGGTGGATTAGTGAGTTCGCGGCGGCTTGCCTGGGCACCATAGTGAGCTCAGGGCCAGCCTAAACTACAAAGCGAGACCCTGTTTCAAAAAGCAAAAAACAACAACAACAACAACAAAAAACCATGGTGATATTTATTCAACTCTGAATGAAATTCTAGATACTAAAGCTCTTTGAGTACCAGGTAGCCTCATTTTTGAGGATATCTGCTACTTTAATTATGATGACGTTTATTTAGTAAAGCTCTTTCACCAGCTTGGATATATAACTTTAAGCCTATACATTGAAAAATTAGGCAGCTATTTGTTTTACTTACTATAATATTATAATATTCATTTGTATAATTTCATACTACATAAACATTAATTGAGATATATTGGTTTCTACTTTTATCACTTTAAAATAATTTTATTAAAACTACATAGATTTAGCATTTATTTTTTCATCACTCATGAATGATTTCTTGAGTTGTCCTATATCATGCTTTTTCCATGTATTTTGTTAACATGTAGTACTCTTTGAATGTACATATGATATTTTCACTAGAAATCTTTTCTGATGTGATGGCTACCTCCTTGGATGACACTAGGGCATTGTTTTTCATCTTCCCCTTTTAGAAAAAGGCATAAAACTTACCGTCAAACCCCTTTGCTCAGAGTATGAACACAACATTTGATCATATCTATTTTTACCAGTGTTATCTATTTTTATATGCACTACTAGACCATGGGCTTTTTAAAGGTGTGAAAGATCTCCTGCTAGCTTTTTATCTGAGATACTAACACATTGGAACATTGAAAGTGTTTAAGGAGATTAAATTAGGCCTGGGGATGTAATTCAGTCATAGAGCACTTTGCTTACCATGCAAGGGGCCCTAGGTTCGATCCTCAGTGCTATAAATACACACACAAACATACACACACATAATTAAATTCAGGTTAAATTGAATATCACAACCATATTATAACATCAGTCTATGGATAGCTATTTTTTTCCCTCAGTATTTGGGATTGAACTTAGGACCTCACACTTACAAGGCAGGCATAGCACCACTAAGCTCCAGCTCCAAACCTGCTATTGTGAATGCAAAATAATTGAATTCCCAGTTGGCCTTTTGGTAAATCCCAGCATATTCAGTACAGTCCTACAACTTTGAGTACAAGCCAGAATTGAAAATATGACTTCACAGAGTACTGCTATTCACATAGTTGTGAACTGATAAAGTTCAGTGGGGAAAGGCAGAGACAGGAGGTAGCTTTTGAAATAGACTCCAATGGGAGAATTGGCAGAAAGAACAGAGAGGAGAGGAGATGAACCGTTTGCAGCACTGGACTCCACTTTGGATTTACTTGAGAATGGAATTGTAACAAAAAATGATCCTCAGGTAGTTTTTAGAGGTGTTTGAAAACTCACTAAAAATACTTGACCTAAAAGCTGTCAAACAGCTCATGAGAGCCTCCGTGGAAGATGTGTCTGTTGTGCTGCTGGCATGCTATGTCTCTTGTGCAGCAAAAATACAAAATAAGAACCAGAAGTTCAGAAAAGCTTTCCAAAGAATGACATGCCTGCCAGAAGGACAAGATTTTTTTTTTTTTCCATCTCTGTAAGCCAAGAGGCCAGATTGGAGCAATAGCTCCAGTGGCTGATCTATGGTGGAAAATTTAAAAGCATAAATAACCACTTAAGAGGAGATAAAACACAAGTACAGAAATCTGGCTTCCATTATTTTAATAACTGAAGGTTTTGTGTTTTTTTTAAGTGACTTAGCCAAGTCCCAGTTGAATGGCTATTACTGGAGCCAGAATCTAGTTATTTTGAATTAATGAAATGAAACTATAAAAAGACTTGATTGGGGGGCCGGAGATTTAGCTCAGTGGTTCTGGCGCCTGTCTCGCAAGTGCAAGGTCCTGAGTTCGATCCAGTAACCACATACAATGCTGGGTGTGGTGAATCACGCCCACCAGCAATCAACACCACATACCACAGAGCCGAGTGTGGTGGCTCATGCCTGTAATCCCAGCACTCGGGAGGCAGAGACAGGTGGATTGCTGAGTTCGAGGCTTGCCTGGGCTACATAGTGAGCTCAGGGCCAGCCTGAACTACAAAGTGAGACCCTGTCTCAAAAAAAAAAAAAAAAAGACTTGATTGGGTACTGGTCAGACTGCCTAACCTCTCTGAGAAGTGTGGGTTGGTAGGGATCCCATTGGGAAGCAAATCTAACCTTTAATACTTTAGTTCTCTGGGAAAAATAAAATGTATCCAATTTGGGTATAAAATATTCTGGAGGAAGGGTCATTTCTTAAAGGAGTAAGACCATATTGTTCATTTAATTATGGGGACATTAACCTGCAGGATTCTATCTGTATTTTACAACTAGATTTTGTTTTTTTGATTTCTGTTTTGAACCTGAGTTTCCATGTTTCTAATACATGACTGAATATCCAAACAAGAGATAGATTTGTGAGAAAGCAGCACAGAGATGTACAGAAAACCCAAGGCAGGTGTTAGATCAACGGGGAGCATGTCTAGGGTGAAGAGAGGAAGGAGACACACTAAGAGACAACTGTGTCATGGAAACCAAAGAAAGAGAAAGTACTGGAAGGGAACAGGGATCTGCATACAGAAATGTTCTCAAGTGAGTGGTCAAGAGAGGTCAGGTTAAGAAGTGTCCCTTGGAAATGAGTGTGGTCATGAACGTTGTTTGTGAGGTAGTGGGTGCCAGGTTGCAGTGTGAAGAGGTATGAGCACACAGACTGAAGCCTCAGAACAAACCTGTCAGTTGCGGTTGACTTTCTCTAGTCCTCTTCTAGATTATGCATGGCTTGTCTTCTCTAGCATCCACCTTCATTTCCCTAGCAGTGCTCACATGACAAGCTTCCATGAGAGGCTTTCTGCACATTCTCTTCCATGTCAGTGCCCCCTAAAATGTAGCCCTCAGAACAGGGTGCAGCATTCCCATGAACCGGTCAGGGCCAAGTATCTGGCTCAAATACTTCTGGTATTACAGGTTGATGCTACAAAGGGTTTCCTCTTAGCCAAGTTATAACACTGACCTCTTTGGAGATCTGTGACCTCTAGGCTGCTTTTACCTGAATGTTATGGTCTCATAGCCTTAGCTTATAGTTTAAAAAATCTAAACAGATATTCCTAGTAAGTCATGTTGGCTTCAGGAATTTCATCATACCCAGTCTCACCAAATCCTCATTCATTGCTCTTTAGATCCCTGTCAATTGCATGCAGAGTCATTGGCCACTGACCTACTACTGCTTCAAAAGTAATGAATAAAAATATTACACAAGACGGCACATCTTTCAAACACTCTAAACTGTCAGATTCTTTTTGGTAAAAAGAATCTACTATTGAATGCTTTGGGAATCACACTTTTTAAACAACTAGGTAATAGTAATGGCAACTATTTACTGAGCCTGTATCATTTCCTAGGTAATTCTCCTAGCGACTGTGAAAGGAGAGAATATCATTCTCATTTGAAGTTGAGAAAAGGGAGGCAGATGCAGGTTGTCTGCAGTTACAAAGATTACCAGTGACAAAGCCAGCTCAATACCAGGCCAGCATGACTCTGGTCCGGTGCTCTTGGTGATGATGCACCATGAGCATTTACTACTTTCTCTGACCCTTGCTGACATTGGGAGTGAGTGTTTGAAAGATTCTCAGCTCTACTCACAGAGGGAAATTATATTGTTTTAGCATGATTTCTACTTCAAGGAAGCAATCATGATTACAATCACATTTTTCTTTAAGTATCTTGAATATTATTTTTAGTGTCTGACTTGGAATTTTCTCAAACATTATAGTCGATGTACTCATCTGCAAGATTCCAGAACAAATCTTTTCCATATTTTGGAAATCACACACTATTGGCAACCCTCTTAGTTTTCCTTGGTCTGGTTCATGCTCTTGATTGCAGGTACTTAAACCCAGGCAACCTGAGCTGCACCAAGAAGATTAGTGATTGGGACGGAATAATACCTGAACAGAGAGCAAAGGACCTCAAAGTGCACAGGAGAGGCTGGGAGGCCAGGAAAAACCCAGAACCCAGGCAGTCATGTGCACTCCCAGTGCTCCCCTTCATGGCTTTCTCCTTCTCTCTCACTCTGCCCATCTATCCCTCTTTCTTTCACCAAAGGCTTCTCCTGAGTGTGTGCAAACTTGTATGTAATTTGAGCTTTAACATAACCACTCCATCCCGACTATGTGGACATTTACCTGAAGGGATTGGCAAGTGGACTTTCCCTTGGTGACAGATTTCCAACACAGGTCACTCATTTCATTGACCTTGATTGCAAAGGTGGAATTGAGCTTGCTATTAAGAGGGCTGTCCTTGGGGCAGGGTGCCCAGTTTGGACCAGGGCAGAAGGGCCAAGCTTCCACCAGTGTAGCTCAGAGTATGATGGGACCTTTAAGTAGGAAGTTGACAGTGATATTGCTAAACCTTGTTTTATATATCTAGGTGGTCATTAAGATGACACAGCTACTTCTGTGATGACTGTGTTAAATATTGCAGGATATGGTTCAGAAGACTCTGGAAAAATTCATCTAAGAGAGTTCACCATCTAATCTCCTAAATTGAAACTCCATGTCTCCTTGATTTTTCAGAGTCAAACCAGGCATATTGCTACCTCTTCTTGATCATGCTTCATTCTTTGTCCTTTGTATTGAATTTTCCTTCCCTCTTCCACTGCTCTTTTTTTTAAAAAATTGTACTGTTTTGGCCATAGTATCTTATTTTCTTCTGAAGTCTGAAGCATTAACACCTGAAGCCTATTACTGAGCTGTTAAGATATCAAGGCTTGAAGGTTCCCAATATTTTATTCACTGCCTTATTGACAACCACCACTTTGCTAGCTAGAATAGCAGTGTTCTTCACTGTTACTTTGCTTTCTGAGAGAGAAGAGTATGTAAAAAATTCAACAAATGCTACTTTTTTTCCCAAAGCAGATACCTAATAAGTATCTCGATGGTTGAAATAGCCTGTCTCTGCCCTGTATAATTCCTCCTATTGCATCTGAAGTGATATTTTTCCATTGTAAAGGAGTGCACTCTACTCAAGGTGAAGGACAGTGTCTTAACTGGCCGTTAAACCAGGCTGCATTTCTATAGTGATGCTTGCACTATTGCACATGGCCTGTCAATATCATATTTGCCTTATTTTATAGTTCAAATCAGATTTTCTTTGGAGTTTTTGTATTCTGATCTTGAGTTTTCTCTCCCCTTTCTGGCATCTTTGCTCCTATCTCTTTCCATCTGAACCTTTCATACCTTTCTACCCATTTCTCTTTCCCACTTAAGGCATGTCCCGGTTCTCTTGATGTCAGTGACTTCTGTCCAGTACATCTCCCTGCAGTCTTTTATGTATCTCATCTCCTGTCAAATCCTTCCTGATGGCATCCTGTTCATCAGATGTTTATAGTATCATTTGTTTTACTTCCATGTTCTCCTTTCAGTTGTAAAATAATTCATTTCAAATGAAAAAATGGACAAAAAGTATCACCAGTTTCCCCAAATCTTTCAGTTCAAAACCCATGTTTTCTAGGCTGATAGTCTGAGCAACATTTTTAATACCACAGGGAGAAACTTGGGCCCAGTAGAGGCAATGGGAACTGTTGCTATGGAGACATCAAATTTGTTGATATTTAATGCAACCAAGTTTATTTCTCAGTCACACTGGAGTCAAATGCATGTGTTCCTGGCCTTTCACATAGTTATTCAGAAGCTCAGAGAAAGAGGATTTGGGAACCACAGACTATATCCGCCTTGAAGCTTGGTAAATGATTCCCAAGCAAGGAGACATATGTTTCAGTACATTTGGGAAGTGCTGAAGTACACTTAAATAAGGTTTGCTGTTTTATTTTGTATTGGCTGTGATACTTCCTTGGACTCACTCCTTCATACTCTTTGTTCATTTGCTCAGACGGTAGAATAGATTTTAGATACCTAAACTATGGAAATGAAACTGTTGATCATGTTTTCCTTGCAATCAGAGGGATACAGATATTTATTCTTTATAATATAAGCATGTGCACACAGGCTGTGTTGTGTTGGAGAGAAGCTAAAGGGCACTCTGAAGGCCCGAAGCTGGCAATCCACCTCAACAGTGGGTTAGAGAAAAGTGCCTCTGAGAATGCAGATGCAGAAGTCATGAAGCTGGAGGGCTCACAGTGGGAGGTGGTCTTGGAGGATTTGAGAGAAGACCAGGGTGAGGCTCCCAGGGTCCTGAGCAGGCAACACCCTGAGCAGGCAGTGCCCTATGGGCCAGCTGAGAGTGTCAGTGACCTCTCTCAGCAGTAGAAGGTCTTCAAGGGTATGACCAAGGCAAGAAAATAGACAAACTGTCATTTTTAAAACAATAGCCACTCAGGCTATCAGAATAATTGGAGAGAAGGTAAAATAACTATGGAGATCAGTAAGGAGATTGTTAGGCGTGGGCCAGGCGAGAGATATGCTCTTCGCTATCACTGTGGAGGAAGAACGTTAACTGAGGAACTTGACAGCGTTGAGGAGATAAAAGGGACAGAGATGGATGACTGACCATGTGGGGAGGAGGTTAGGCAGCGAAGGAAGGGATGGCAGCACCAGGACGACACTTTGCAGGACTGCCTGCAAGGACAGCCAGGCCGGGGTGGCCCCCACTCAGGAAGGAAATGCTGAGCGGAGGGGCCCTGGAGGGGAGCTTCTAGGTACATTCATCTTTGCCCAGAATTTAAGTAACTAATACCTGCTGGAGACTTGTATTCCACAGGACATGCTTAGGGAAATACTATGCTAAAGATATTTTCCAAGTTTCTTCCATTCAAATGCTTATAAGTAAGCATAATTTTTAAAGTTCATGAGGCATTAAAACAGTTCCCCTTCATTTCTAAGAAATTTATTTGGAGAACTAAGCTACTATTTCCATCAGTTAAACGTCTCCCATGTGCTGGCCACTATCGTAGACTCTGCTAGATATAACCATCTACCTCACACTACTCAATAACTGAACCTTTTTATATTCATTTCACACTTGGAGAACTGAGATCAGCAATCAGAGGGTCACCATGCAAGGAGTACAGCTTTTATTGCCTCAATTTCCTTGTCTGTAAAAATGGGGCCAATAACTATGCCTATTCAAAGAGCGGCTATGGGATTAAATGAAATAATGCACACATATGGCGTATTTCCAGTACTCAAGAAGCACTTCTCATCACTTTCCACACTGCCTCTGATAGAGCTTCTGAACTCCTACTTGGCCACTCAGATTCTTCCTGAGACATTTCAGGGCGTTGCTTCTTCCCTAGAGCAATCTCTGTCTCCTGGAAATGTCCCCTCCTCTCCTGGGCCTAGGAGTGGTGATCCTTCCCAGTGTCCTGGGTGGTTCTTTTCCTTACAGTTCTTTACCTGATGCATTTGCCTCTGGGTAGGACACTGACTTCTCTATGTTCCCTATGAGTCTGTTTCAAGGCAGTTTTCTTTTATCCTTTTAAACATGCTCCCATCCTCTGTAAGAAGACAAACGTAAACACGTTTGAATTGTAGTGTCCACTGCTGGTCACATGGTCAACAGCAAACCAGGGCTGCTGTTTCTGTTGTCAGGTTGCCTCCACAGTAGATCAGTTGCTTAAAGCAGTTTCTTCCATCCGCTGATGGTGATGGGATGCTGATATTGAGTGTTACTCCAGTCCATTTCCTTGGCAGACAGGGACTTATTATAGCTCGGCTACAGGACCGAATACAATATATCATCTCGCTCTGTCTTCCTCACACCTGCTCAGGGGATATTGACTCAAAAGGAAATTCTGGCACCAATCCTTCTGGGTTTCAGCCCAGGCTCCATCATTTATGTGCTCTGTGACCTGGCAAGTTACTTCGCTTGTGTTTACCTCACTCTCCCCATCCATAAAGTTGGGCAATTGAAGTAAACCAGCTAATGTATGTAAAAAACTAGAACAAAGCCTAGCACTTAGCAAAGGCTTTAGAATGTTTGCGGCCATTATTTACACTGAGGCTGATGTAAGAGAAGTGCCTCCATTAGACATAGAGACACTGGGAAACAAAGCATTCTGTTCTCTAGATGGAGATTGTGGCTCTATTCATGCCATAGTTAACTATCTTCTCACTTCCTGTCAGCAGCCTATTTCCTTAATGCATGTTGACACTCCAAAGAATAAATGATACATAATAAAGCCAACACTTTAGCCAAGCATGGTGACACCTGCTTGTAATCCCAGGTACCCAGAATACAGAGACAAGAGGATTGAAGTTTAAGACCAACCTTAGGAACATAGCTAGACACCAGGTTTAAACCCCATTAAAAACCAAAAAACCAATGGAAAAAAAAATTAGTATTTTAGGGACAGGCATATAGCTCGGCAGTGCAGCACCTGCCTGGCAAGCACAGGGCCTTGAGTTCAATTCCAAGTGCCAAAAAAGAAAGTAATGTTTTAATCCACTTATTTTACTGGCTTGTTTGTTAAATACAAATATTGTTTTGTTTTGTTCTATGTTTTGAGACAGGGTCTCACTTTGTAGTTCTGGCTGGCCCTGAATTCACTATGTAGCCCAGGCAAGCCTTGATCTCAGTAGTCCTCCTGCCTCTGGCTCCTAAGTGAAGAAAATACTGATTTCAGTGACTAACAGAAATTTTAGGTATTTTCACAGTAATTTCAAATCTGTCTTTGTTATTTTCTATTATCCATTATACAGATAAAGGACTTTTGCTATATTTTCACAATTCTTTTTTTTTTTTAATCAATGAAGGCCTAAAAATATTTTTCTTGAGTAATTGATGCCTTTCAAAGTATTGAATTTCTAAACTGGGCACAGTCACATGGACATGTAATCCTATTTAGTGGGGAGGCTGAGGCAGGAGCATCATGAGTCCAAGCCCTGCCTGGACAGCAGAGTGGGAATCCCAAAACAATTACTAAGTTTCCAGAACTCTCAGTGGAAATAACACTATTACTTGTATTAAAGAGTTGCTAGAAGTTTTCACATAGAATAATAATCAGGACAAGGCAGTGCTCATAAACAGTATCTATTACTATTTTAACATAAACATAATTCTATGGATTATTTTTTGCTCTCTAAAGGATTTCATGCTACATAATAAGCTTTAGGCTTTGGCAAAAGAGCCTTCCCAATTGCACTAAACACAGATTAACTAGAGTGGCCTGGGTTTGAAGGCAGAGTTCCCTTGACCCTGATTCTGGTTTTCCCAGCGGAACCCACCAGGTTCTCAATCTGCACCAAGGCAGTGTGGCAGTTAAAATCTGCAGGCTGGAGAAATTCAGGGAAGCCAGACAGATTTTAGTTTTAGCAGCAGCATGTCTGAGCTCACGTTCCTGCTCATGGCTCTGCCTTCAATACTTGCTGGCCAATTTGTGAGAATTAGAGTCTAGAATTCTGACATCTGGTTTAGAGCTCAGAGAGAAGCTACTACATGTCTGCTATTCAAGCCTATGCATAAAGAGTGGCAGCCATATAGCCAACAATTCAGTTTGTGTCTTGATACTGGACAGGAGCCTAACACTAGTAGACTGATTTACCCTCAAAGGAACTGTAGTATGAGGTATGTGAGTTACTTATTTAAGACACACTCTGGGTAGTGTTGTTGCTAAGTATGGCAAGAAGAATTTTATAGACATCTGGTTCCAAAATTACCTGAGTGAAAGGAGATTTTCTTTAATTACAAAAAATTCAAAGGAGAAATGTTCTCACACATTAATCAAAATGTCTTCCTGTTTTGAAAAGAAACACAGATATTCTCTGAACCCTCACAACGAGGACTTGTCATGTGATCGCGGTTAGTTTGCTGCAGTTATAATTGGGCAAGGCATCCTTGAAAAGGGATGCAAAGGCTTTTGCTGTGGATGCAAAGGCTCAGGATCAGGGTGAAACTGGGGACATTTCTAGGCTACGTGTGAACTAGTAAGACTGCTATGAGGTGCCCTGTACCTGAAGTTGTTCTGTCTGTGCCTTCTGTTCTGGTCATCCTCACCTAGTTCACTTCTTCGGACTGGGCAGTGCAGCAAACACATGGAAGGTGTCTTCTACCACTTAAAGGGGTGCTGCATGGACAAAAAGGCACTGGTTACAGTGCTGAGTCTGAAATATTGGTGATTATAGCAGTGGCTTTGGGTTAAGTATCTTGATTTTCTATGTTTTTAAAATGGGAAGGGCTTCCAACTCTTTAGAAAAAAAATTGGGATACTAGGTACTATGCCTTCACACTGAGCTACATTCTCAGCTCTCTCTTTTTTTTTATGTTGAACCAAGGTCTTGCTAAATTATGTAGGCAAGACTCAAACTTCCTCCTGCCTCAGCCTCCCAAATGCTAGGATTATATACACGTACCACCACACCCAGTTTATTTTAAAATTACATCTTTACCATTCATTTTTCACATTAGTACTTATTATGATTTATACTGCATTCTTCTCTTGTTGACTTGTGGAAGAATTTCGGGGATGGAACTTTAGGTCCCTCCAGCTCAGGGTTCTAGGAATTCATATTCTCTGAAACAGATTTTCCATAGTCCCTGAGTCTACCTGTACCAGAATGGGAGGCTTTCAGGAGGCAGAATGACAGGAATAAAATCTTGAGTGTCTCCTTGTGGTAAGACTTTTGACGGGGGGGAGAGTGGCAGCTTGTAGAATCAAATATGCGTGAGTCCACAAGACACTTGGCTTTCCAAGGGCTTCAGTTACCTCCAGAGAGAGAACTAGTTACTTCCTGGTCTGTCAGTGACCATCCAAAATTATGCTTGTAGCAGGTTTTTAGTCCCTGAGCATCTTTGGGAACTGTTGTTTTTTTGTTGTTGTTTTTTTTTTTTTAGACAGGCTCTCGCTTTGTAGCTCAGTCTGGCTCTGAGCTTACTATGTAGCCCAGGCAAACCTTGAACTCAGCAATCCTCCTGCCTCTGCCTCCCGAGTGCTGGGATTACAGACGTGAGCCACCACACCCAGCACTGTGGTATGTGGTATTGATGGCTGATGGGCGTGAGTCACCATGCCCAGCATTGTTCGTGGTCACCGGGGATAAAACTCAGGGCCTTGTGCTTGCGAGGCAGGCGCTGGAACCACTGAGCTAAATTTCCGGCCTGGGAACTGCTTTTAATGAAGGTTTAGTCTGATGTATAATAAAAAGCTAGCAACAACAAGCGGTGGGCAGACCGGACCCAGCAGTTCCGGACCCGCCGTGCCATGCTTCCAGTAATTTTAATAGGTCAGCTGTGTCCCTAGAAACTTCAAAAGATGTGAAATTCAAAGATTGGAAACACATTATCAGTACTTATTTATATTGCCATGTCAATAGACCCTCAAAGATAATGCTTTAAAAACAGATTTATTTGATTTGATAGGAAACACAGAAAAACTACGTCAAATAAAAAGATCCTAAATTACATCATTAATAGTAATACTTATCTATATTTATTTCCTGTTTTTACCCCTTATATACTAATTTTAATATTCAAAGGAAGTTAAGCTGTGCACACTATCCTAGAGGGATTTTTTTCCTATCTAACAATAGTTCGTGACTGTCTCCTTATTTATTTGGCCATCAGAATGTACTATTAGTCCCTGCCGTGGTACAGTATCTTTCGAACTTTCATTATTATAAATAGCACTGAGATGAATACTTTTGTAGCTAAAACTCCATTTCTGACAAAAATTCACCATTGAGAAGTGATTTTTAAAATTGAACAAAAAAATCAGTTTTTTGGCATCTAATATAAATAATGCAGAGAACAGAAATAAAAATGTTAGTGTGCTAGTGAAAGTGGACAGCAACTGGCCACCACACTGCAAGATGACTCCACAGGCTGCTGGAGGCAGACCTCCAATTCAGAGTGACACACAGGGCCGCACAATATGCTCTTTCCATAGTTTCTGGCCCTTGTGCAAGGGCAAGCCCAGCATTATGAGTTAGTCATTTTAGATGGCAACTTCACATTTCCTGCCCCACCCTGTCAGCGCACAGCAGTGTGGCTTTTCCTGTGACAGGAGAGGAGGCGCATAAGCTGTTACTGGGTGCAGAGTGAGGCGCCATTTGTGCACCTTCGGAGAGAGGGCAGGGTCTCAAGGTCACTGGGGAACCTCCGAGGGTCATCACACCTCCTCTTTCATACCTGCATGATTTTCCCACTATGTGGTTTTTGTCTGTTTTTTGTTTTCTTACATATTTACCTCCTTGGGCTGTTCTTCTCATCCACACTATGATTCATGTTTGACAGATTTTGCTGGTGTTACAGGAACATTTCAAATATCTTAAAATTTAAGCTAACTGTGAACCTTCCAAGTTTATTAAGACCTGTGCACTAAACTTCAACAGTAACACACTGGGCGGGGATGTAGCTTGGTGGTAGAGCACATAACTTTCCTTGGGGAAGGCCCTGGGTTTGATCTCCAGTGCTGCAGGAGATTAATAACAAGAACCTCTCAGGAGTCAGCTCAGCTCCACAGAACCTGCCTGGCTGTTTCTTAGGTGGAGGAAGGTCTGAGCGGCATTCCAAGAATTCCCCAGGTCCCGCCCCTTTGAGCCCCAGAGGCCCAGTGGCCCGAGCAGCTGAGCAGCTGACAGAATAGCAGGGAGAGAGGAGGCTGCACCTCTCACTTTGCATCATGGCCATTTTCCTTTCCAGTTGACTCTTACTACTCCTCAGCACCGTGTTAGCCTTGACAGCTTTGATTCCATTTTCCTTGTTACCGGTCCCTGCCAAGACACCCCCATTCTCCTCCAGTGCCCCCCCACCCCGCCTTACCCCACACAGGGTGATTTGCACTGGGCTCTGCTTCCACTTCCTGTATGTCAGCATTGGCTTTCACTCCACATAACCTCTGGTCGCCATAGCAACATGCTGCAAGGGCTGCCCAATCCCTCCGCTGATTCATTCCTCCAGGCCCCAGAGTCTGCCCTCCCGGGTGATCGTGCCTCTGAAATGTTTCCCATGAATCAGCTTCAGTTCCCTATATTCTCATATTTCTTTTCTCAAAGCTCTTTGGGTGGATTCTTTGGGAAGTTGTTAGTTCCCTTTGCCGTTCACCCAAAGTTAGAACAACATCATGAGCGCATTCTACATGCCCGGCCTCATGCTAAGCCCTTTACACAGTTTGTCTTGTTTGTCACAACCTCATGAAGTAAATAACATTGTGATGCCAACTTTATAAGGAAAGTTTACCTTTGAAAACTTAATTAATTTCACAAGATTATGTTCAAAGAAAAGTCCAGAGCTACACTGTGAAACTGGAGCCTGACTGTGGTATTTCCCAGTGAGAAAATGACTTTCTGGCTTCTATTTGAGGTATAATTTCCTGACAGTGATGCTAACTTCAAAATGCCTTTCTAGGATCTCACCAAGTTTAGGTTTTTTTTTTTTTTGAGACAGGGTCTCGCTTTTGTAGTTCAGGCTGGCTCTGAGCTCACTATGTAGTCCAGGCAAGCCTCAAACTCAGCAATCCTCCTGTCTCTGTCCCGAGTGCTGGGATTACAAGCGTGAGCCAACACGCCGGGCACTGTGGTATGTGGTATTGATTGCTGGTGGGCGTGAGTCTCCACTCTCAGCATTATATGTGGTTACCGGGGATCGAACTCAGGACCTTGCTCTTGTGAGGCAGGCGCCAGAACCACTGAGCTAACCCTCTGGCCCTTTTTTTTTTTTTTTTTTTTTTTTTGAGACAGGGTCTCATTTTGTAGTTGAGGCTGGCCCTGAGCTCACTATGTAGCGCAGGCAAGCCTGGAACTCAGCAATCCTCCCGCTTCGGCCTCCCAAATGCTGGGATTACAGGCATGAGCTACCACACCCAGCATTGTGTTATGTGGTACTGATTTCTGGTGGGCATGGGTCACCACACCCAGTATTATTGTATATGGTTACTGCAGATCAAACCCAGAACCATTGTGCTTAGCTAGGCAGGCGCTGGAACCACTGAGCTAAATCTTTGACCACCAAGTTTAGTATTCACAAATTTAACTAGTTTCTTTACACTGACAGAATTTTTGTTTTATACAAAATAATGTATTCTCTGATATAATTCTTCCTCATGACTAATGAATTATGGAAATCCTATATTTAACTCTAAGGCATCAAGCTTTCTTTGAAAATTTCGAAGATTTGTAATTGTAAAGGGATCATATTTTTCCCCTGGAGTTTCTAATATCTTTGGATATCACTCAAAAGAAATTCTTGCTTTGCTTTCTCTATATAGATTATGTTCAACTAAGTCTTAAAATTAATATCTCACTGCTAAAAAAAGAATCTCCTACCAGGAAAAGTTAGGAAATGAGAAAAAATTAGAAAGAATATGAATTAGCTGACAATGTGAAATGGCAAGGGCTCAGTTTTAGATGTTATCACTCATTGTAATTCTAAAATAGGTTTAGAAAAAGTCAATCGATACATCTCTTGCTCATATATATGAGACAATTTAATTATGGTTCCTATTTATTATAGTTACAAATACTCAAAGTCATAAAACAACAGCAAACACATTTGAAAAGTTCACTTCTGTCTTCAGACTTTGTCAAAATCGACTTCTATGGAGTGAATGGGTTGAGGTTCATGTTAGAGGTGTCTGGCCCCCAGTTCCTTGGAACTTAACTTCCAATGATTCCTAAATTACCTAAAAGCCCATAATATAACCAGACATAACACTCATGTCTATTTTACAGCTACTGGGAGGTCTGAGATGGGAGGATCACTGGAGCCCAGGAGTTCAAGGCCAGCCTGGGCAACAGAGCCAGACCCTATCTCTAAACAAAACCAATGCTTAATCTTGTAAAGCACTATAAAATCTCTGTCAGTGACTCATTATACTTTGAGTGCTCAGTTTTATATCTTACCTTGTATGGGTCCTTAATATTGAAGAGTCCACCACAACCATTTCATGTTTCCATTGAAGTTACTAATAGTCTAGTAAACTATGTATCAAACCCGCACAAAGGAAATAGATAAAGACATTGATGAGGAAGGAAATCACTCTTAGGATTGAGATGTTTTGTGTTGACTGGTGGTGAGGGGGATCTAAACCACAAAAATCCTAAATGAATAGTCTCTCTAAGAGATGACTGAAAAAATTTTGTATGGGAGGTTCTATACTATACAGATATCCACATTTAAAGATAAACTCAGTGGCCAACTTGAAAATGGAAACAATTTCAAGTATTAAAAACATTCCTCTAAACAGTTATATAAATTACATCTGCAGGTTCAAGGTGAGAGTCTCCATCTTTCCCTTTTTAGATTCTACGAGTTTCTTTCAAATGTGCTAAGTTAGAACTTCAAATGTTGTTCACTCAAAGTAGATCTCTGAATCTGAAAGCAGAAGAGACTCTACTTCTGCAGTCCAGGCTGGCGAACCCGCCGGGACAGCCATGAGTCACAGCTGGAACATCCTGTGGTGAACATTCTGCTCTGAAAACAGAATCAGAAGGAGCGAAACACCAAGTGGTTTCCATGGCAACCTGTATTTGTGTACTTTGAAAAATGACTGTTACTTTTTGTGTGGTAAATTTACGCGGGAATGAATTGTGGAAGTGACGGTGACGTTAGCCATCTGCATGACCATAAACAAAAACCCTGATTTAATTAAGTGTAAATGTTAAAAGGACATAAAACTGAGGGTGTGAGGGATTTTTTTTTCTTGTGGAGGCATTGTTCTGCACTAATTAATCCATTAATTTATTTGCCATTACATTGAAGCAGTTTCAAAAGTGTCCATCTGATGTTTATTTCAATGCATCATTCCCTCCCCTCAAGGGCAAAAGGAAGCTAATTGTCATTCATCAGTGTCCCCTCACACGCACTGCCTTTCCTTTCCACCTCTCCCTCTCACTCACATTGTATTGAGACCCCTGATGGCTGGGCTCCAGGCTCCCCTTCAGTGAAGTAATCCCAAGGAAGGGAACAAATCCCCTCTGAATCATGGGAAAGTGCCCCATCCCTTAATCTTGCTGAGCAGGGAGAGGAAAAGACTATGTATATTGTTTGTGACCTTGTGTAGAAAGAAAGCTCAAACTGACACCCAGTACTTTTTAAGTAGCTTAAATTGATTATGGCTATAAGAGCAATCTTAAGTTTTGTTAGATAAAGATGAAATAATTTCAGCTTTGGTCACTAAATTACAAAGTTAAGAATGAGGGGACTGAGATGTTTGTGGCTTAGTGGCAGGAGTGCTGGTTTAGCATGCTGGAAGCCCTGTGCCGGATTCCTAGGGGTGTGTACACACACACACACACACACACACACACACACGACAGGAGAGCATTTTCTTGCTTATTATATCTCTACTTGGGAACAGGATGTTTACTTCTGTATTTGGTTTTGAAGTGAACTCCAGAAAACAGAATTAATAAAGACCCTGAAACAGAGCTCTCTCTCCTTCAGCGATCAGCGTTTAGGAGAACAGATCCGGTGTTACCTCCTCCACTCCCCACTGCACCTCAGACTAGAGGGCGGGGCCTGGAGCCTGCTGACCAGAGCTTTTGTTTTCATTCCTTCTTTTTTTCTAATGTTTTTTCTTGCTTTCTGTCTTTCTGTCTCTTTCACTGTGGATTCTGTCAAATGTGTATTAGAAACCTGATAAGAAACACATTGTTTTTAGAAGACAGCATTTTTTTAAGGAAGCAGAAGCTGAAAAATAAAGCTCATCTTTATTCACTTCCTTAAAAAGCTTAGTTTTATGAATGGATGATATAATGGACTCTATGTTTCTCTTTTGAAATCTCTGCTGACTTCAAAGCAAGGATGTCTGATGAACAGTCAATGTGAGATCTCAAGACTGGCCAAGATTTAGAAATGTGTAATTTGTTACGACTTGAACAAGATCCCATGTGGTTTTGCCCTCTGTGGAACAGCCCTAAAGGAACCAGCCCCTTTACTATCTAAAATGAGATGTAGGGACTGTGTGATTTTAATGTCTGCCTAACTATACAGGGTTCAAGTGCTAGTACAGATTAAGTCCTAAAAATAAATACAATTTGGGTGCTCATTTATTGGACAGACATACGTGGTAAAACTGACCTCATTAAACTGCTCTAGGTTGGAGACAGAATACTCTGAGAACTCAGGCAGTCGGACTACAAGTGCCAGGCCTATAACCAGAATGCTAGGGTGTATAATCATTGGCACAAAAGAAGTACAAATTAGAAGCTAAAGAATTTCAAAAGAAAACTAATCTATCCCTGACTGTAGGGATTAGTTAGCAAAGGCTCCACAGAGGGAGGTACTTTGTGAAGATTTGGTTGTAATTTTCCATACTCAAATCCATACTCAAACAATATTTTTTATCTTAACATTCTATAATTCAAACAGTTTGGTCAGCTTGCCATTTATTGAATCCGTGTTATACATTTTCCCACAGATCCATGCAAACTCACATATTCTTACACATGCTCAATCTTGAGAGAGTAATGAGGGACATTGTGTGTGCAATGGCCTTTTCCATTTTACTGTCACAGCTCATCTCAAAGGTAACTGGAACAGAGGGCTCAGTGTGGACATCAGGAGAATTCAGAGAATATATAGTACTTTGTCTCAAGAGGAAGCCAGTCTTTGGGGATTGTCATGATCTGTCCTATGTGAAGAGAGACAATAGAGAAGTTTTCTTAGATTTTTAATTTTTAATTTGGAGATATCTGATGAGGTTATTGAATGAGGTATAACAGGTTGCAGAAATACTTCTTGGAAAATGGGTCAAGACCTAAGGAGAAAAATTCCAAGGGAAGAAATGTAAATGCCCACTAAACGCAAAACATAAAACACCCCAACCTCAAAGTTTTAAAATATCCAATGTAACACAAAGACAATTTTTTATATATATATATTTATATATATACATATTTTATATAAATATATATTAAATATATATGTATATATATACGTGTATACACACATACATATACATATAGTATAATATATATATTATATATATAAAAACTTATTTTCTCTATTGATATCAGTTGTAAAAATAATGGCAATCATATTTCAGAAAGTTCTACTGGAAAGAAAGACATCTGTAATTTGCCAATTTACCAGTGAAATGATATCTTGGTACAGTCTTTCTGGTTATAAATTTAATACTGCTGAGAAGGTAGCTTTGTGATAGACATAAATTGCCCAGCATATGTGAAGTCCTAGAGCCCCCCAAAAAAAAAGAAAAAAAGAAAGAAATGTAATAATATTATTTCAAGATCTACAAAGATTATACTCTAATTCATTCCCTTTATTGGAATTTTTTAAAAAAGTTTAAGTATGAAACAAATATTTAACTGGCAAAATATTATAAATATCTATGAACAATGGAATTATAATGCTAAAATAGCATTTTATATTCATTAAAAATGTTTGTACAGACTATCATGTAACATATTGGAGAACAACACAGAAGAGAATTAAATACATAGCCCAACTTTTTATACATACACACCTGTGCAAATGTGTATGTCATATACAGATTAAAAATATATCAATGAAAGAAATCTGTGGTATGAACAAAATATTAAAATTGTTTATCTTTGTTACTAATTTTGCATTTTTTATCATACTTCTCCAAAATGTCTCATTTTTTACAGTTAGTATTTATTAAGTAAATTGCTTCTCAGAACTGTAACAGCTATTCATGGGCACCTCGTAGGTCTTATTAATACCATAAGGCAGCCCAATCAGCCAGCCATTTCCCCATTCTGTACCTGGATTGTACTTTGGACTTGCTAGGCTGACATAACATAAAGAAATTTGGAGTTTAGTCTCCAAATTTATGGGCCTTGGAAATCAGATACATCTCTAAATCTCTCTCAATTCAGTAACCTGTTTTTAATTTTTATGTTAAGCTTCCTGTATTTGACTCCTCTCCACAGATTTACCTCTAGCCTTTGGACCTGGAAACAGCATTTGCTGTTTGAGTAGACTGGGGTTTTTCTTTGGGCAAATCATGTGAAATTTTTTTACATTAGAAAGTTTCTCTTTCATTTCAGCTCTATGATGGACGACGTCAGATTGGGCGCTACTGTGGAACAGATATTCCCCCATCAGGAGGTACCATGAGCTCCATACTTCAAGTGCTATTCCACACGGATGGAGTTGGCCACCATGAGAAAGGATTTCAGATACAGTGGTCGGTTCATGGTAAGCCCTATGCTCATCTCACTTGTGTTTCAGTTGCTGTTTGTCCAAGAATTGTTCCACTTCCAATTCCATCCTTAGAAACAATCACCTCAACACATAATGAACCCAGCTGATCAAAACAAAGTAATGAGCTGGGCCTGGTGGCTCATGCCTGAAATCCCAGCACTCAGAAGGCAGAGGCAGGAGGATTGCTGAGTTTGAGGGTTGCCTGGGTTATAGAGTGAGCTCAGGGCCAACCTGAACTGCAAAGTGAGACCTTGTCTCAAAGAAAAGAAAACAAAACAAAACACAAATAATGAAACCAAGTAATTTAGTGCCAACTTTAGAAAATGTACTCAGACATTAGTAAGAAAATAAGTGAAATCCTGCCAGGGTTCAGAGAGGAAGTCACAGTGGAAGAAATTTGGGTAAGTACTTAAATAGATGGAGAGATAAGCTGCATCACATAAAGAAGGAAACAGAATGAAATTGCTAAGGATAAAGACTCCTATCCAAGTATCATCAACACATCTGAACATTCCATGTTGCAAAGTGGTTATCACCCGGATGACATTCAGGTACCGTGGAGTAGCATGAGAGTGAAGGCTCCCCTTGACTTTAAACAGAGAAAGAGGGTGAGGGAGCAATGAAGAACAATGGAGGTTAGTCAGAGAGGTCAGAACATGGTGGGGCTAAGAGCAGGAGCAGAGCGTTTAAGCTGAGCACATGAAACTAGGCACATGCGCTGTACCTGCCAAAGATCCACACTGGAGCTCAGTTTCAAATGCAAGATTCAGGAAGCAGGTAGAGCTTATCATTTCTCTGAAGGTGAAAAGTTGTCTTCAGCAAGAGGCATGAGACCTCAAAATTTACCTCTTGTGGGGCATTCAACAGGTAGAGGGTCCCAGAGCAATGATTCTCAAGAGGGGCAGCAGCATCACCAGGATCTTGCTAGAAAGCCAAACTCTTGGCCCCACCCTGGACCTGGTGAAGGCCCAGGATCCCATATCATAACTTTTCCTTGGTGCCTGGAGTGCATGAGTCACTATCCTACCTTGATTTGGCCTTGAACATGGCAGCAGTTCTCAGTTGAAGTGCTCAGGCTCAGTCGGAGGTGGAGTTCCAGAGCTATCTCAGGAAGCAAGTGCAGGCATCTACACTGTGATTCTCCTCAAAACTGGAGATGACTCATGCAAGGTGAGCACACAGTGTGCCATGGCTGGCTCTTCCAGGGTTGTTCACATTGTAGTGAACCCGCAAGTGTGTCAGAGATACACAGAATTGCCTATTACAGAGCTTCATTTATTAGGCTATACTCTATGGACTTACAATGGGGTCATATTCTGACAAATCCACTGTAAATTGAAAATATCAATTTTCAAATCAAAATTGCATTTTCAATCAAAAATGTGTTTAATACATCTAACCTACTGAACAATGGCTCAGTGTGGTCTACCTTAAACACACTCAACATATTTACATTAACCTATGATATTAGATGGCAAAGCCATCTACTGTAAAGCCTATTTTATAATAAAGTGTTGAATAAGAAATTTTAAATTCAAAGTATGGCTTCTACTAGCTGCTTATCACTATTATGCCACTATAGTCAAAAAGTTCTAACTAAGGTAATTTGGGGATAACCTATGTGTGCTGAACAGCATTAAATGTTCTGAGGTTATGAACTAGGGATGGAGTATATTTAAATTAAAAAAATACCTATAGGGTTCTCAGTAATTAAAAAATATTCCATGGTAATTTTCAGAGCTACTTGTACCTTCAAATATAGATTAAGAATTCCCAAAGTAAATGAGTTTTGATCTGACCATTGAAAAATTCAGATGGAATCATTGAATCGTTGAATCACTACATTCCACATCTTAGTTACTTTTGTAATATTGAGACACAATACCCAACACTCACCACTTAAAGGAGGAAAGGTTTCTCTTGGCTCAGTTTGTAGTGGTTTCAGTCTGTAGTCAGTTGGCTCCAAGGCAGGGTAGTGTGACAAAGGGACCTACTGGAGGAGAGCCACTCAAAGCATGGCTGAGAGAGAGCCAGGGGAAGAGCCGGGAAGAGATAAACCCTTTCAAGCTGAGCTTCAGTGACCACCTCCTGTGACCAGGTATCAACCAACAGCACATTTAGCTACACAGTCATCAGCAGACTGATCCACTGAGTACCATCACACTCTCATGACCCAGTCACTTCCCCAAGCCCCTACTTTTGTGCCTAGGAGAGTTGCAGGTACATTTAGCTATAAACAATAACAGTCCACATATAGTACTCTGTGATCTGCAAACATTTTTCTAAGTAAGATAGAGAAACCTGAAAAGCCATACCAAGGACAAAAAAATCTCAGAAAATGGCCTGGATTTTCAAAGGCTATGGATTATCTTCAGAGCAGAAGTGTTTCTCAGTTGTTTGTATGCACAAAACTACTACACTGGAAAGTCTCTTTTTCTTTTTCTCACTGAGGTGCTGAGGATTAAAGCCAGGACCTCATGCATGCTCCAGCACTGAGCTCAACCTCTGGCCCTCATTGGAATCTTGCAAAAAAAGATTCTGATCCAGGGGCCTTGGAGTGAAATCTGTGAGTCTGTAATTTTAACAAGATCTCAGTTGATGGTGATGAAACTGTTCTGGGACTTCACTTTGAGAGACAAGGCAAGAATGGGTGTTAAGTCTAGAGAATAAACTAGTAGAAAGGCAATATCCCTAAGGACTAGGAAATCCTGTGGTGTTCAAGGAGCACGTTGTCCTGTTTTCATTGCAGCAGGATAGTAGTTGGCTATTCTGTAAGAGAGAATGGGCCAGAGATTTAGCTCAGTGGTTCTGCCACCTGCCTAGGAAGCGCAAGGTCCCTGGTTCGATCCCTGGTAACCATGTACAATAGTACCATGAGCAATCAGTACCACATACCACAGTGTTGGGCAGGGTGGCTCATGCCTATAATCCCAGCACTCGGGAGGCAGAGGCAGGAGGATTGCTGAGTTCCAGGCTTGCCTGGGCTACATAGTGAGCTCA